>JAOTQJ010167632.1:0-26080 GCA_025642045.1 Solanum sejunctum | reverse complement strand
CAAGGGTTCATGTATGATTATGATCTATTCTCATGTTTCAAGTTAGGCTCACCATTAGAGGTCAAGTATGTTTAAGAACTACTCATGTTATGATTCTATGTTCATTACAAGTTACTAAAGGTATTGTTATTTCAAGTATTCCGTGGGATTAGACTTAGAACCAATGGATTGGATGTTGGCGTGGACTATCTTCAAGGGTCCATACTTCTTTCCTCAAATTATATACCAACATAGGATTATGTTATACCCTTGCTATACTAGTAGATCCATTTAGTGCATTTCTTAATGAAATGCTTTCTAAAATGGGCCATGTTCTTGTAAGGAGGGTTACTTTATACGAAATGGGTCATGTTCATGTAAGGTGAAGTATGGTTTACCTTGGCAAGTAGATCACCTCTTTAACCATGAGGGGTAATCATCAAGATACCAAGTTGTAGCTCACTTTGGTCTTATTCATTGTCGGTTGAGGTCTTTTCCCACGTATGTATTATGTTCTATGCAAGTTGAATGACTTATAAGCATGTTTTACTTCAAGTATTGATCATTCGTGCCATATTGAAATTATGCTATCTATTGACTATGATTATGCATTTTGACTATATTGGCTTAGGTCTTGTTGCATTGCATCCTACATACTTTGTACATTCAAATGTACTAATGCATAATTTATGCCTACATGATGTCACCATGTAAGGACAGGAGCTCCTCTTGATCATCATCATCCACGTGGCTAGTGAGATTATTCGAAGATAAGCTTGGTGAGTCCTCATGTTTGGGACACTATCTACTTTCTCTTTCTATTTATTAGACTTTTTTATGTTGAACATTTGACATTATGAGGGTGAGCCCAAAAAGTGTCTTTGCCCCCGCTCTATTTAAAGTATAGAGGTGTTATTGGAACATTATGATGTATATGAGCTTGACTCTCTATATTTTTATAATATCAAATACTTTCCTTAATCCTGTTTTCCCTTTTTATTATCTCTTTTTGTTGTTTTCTTTTCTTTTGCTGCCAAGGATTAGTGATTAATATGCTAAGAGGCTTGTTTGGGTCCCTTCGAGTTCTCATTTATCGTGTCATGTATAGTCCCTAAGCTTTGGTCGTAACGAAAATATGGGAATATCCTTCTATGTGCCCCTATTGATGTTGATATAAAGATTGTGAACGTATTGAGTCCTTAACCATGTTTTCTTGAATGTTAAATCATACATATCCTATGTACACTTTCACATATTGATGATTATCATCAATTTGATTTACTGTATAAATGCTTTTGCAGGAGTTATTTCATATACCCTATATAATACTTTGTAAAAAAAATGCATGAATAAACCTAAGGATTGAGTTTAGAGCCTTGATTTGATAATGTTGATAGTGATAATAATGTGAGCATGACTATAGGTTGATCGAACTTAATGGTCTTGTAAGTATTAATTAATAGACTCTAAAGATTAGTCTAATTGATTGCCCTCATCTTGATTGGTCTAAGCTCCTTTGAAAAATATAATTAGAGGATCGATAGGCCTAAAGGCCTGATTGTAATAGAACTGATGGAAGAGTTCCTACGAGACAAATTATTCTAATTGATTGAGATGGATTGTCTTATGAGCATTAACTCTTGGGAAGAGTATCTAGCATCAAAATGAGTAAGAGTAAGCCCAACTCAAACTCATTATCTATGTCGCCAAACATAGGTAAGGATTAACTTGCTAAATCAAATGTTTCCTCTTGATTGGAAGTCCCTAAAACAATAGCGGTCTTGATTGACTGGATCTCATTTGTTCTTTACCTAGCAAGTACGAAACAACTATGATAACATCAGCGGAATTGTTGTACAGTTACTGGCTTATAAGTGATTATTGTTGGATAAGAGAAACTCCCAAATAGGTCCTATACTGGTAGTAATCTTATTGGATTTGATTTAGATTTGATGGGATTGGATTGTATTGATTGGTCATTGTCTACTCTTCATTCGTGCTTTAGATAGACATTTGACATTCTGATTGAGTATTTTCTGAGCTGATGCTATTCTAGATTACTCTACCTATACCTATTTCATTTAGGCATTCTACATACTCCCACATTCCATGTATTGATGTCTATTTGGACTGCATTATTTCATGATGCAAAGACATGAACTAGGGATCGTCAATAGACGCTCTATTGAAGATCTATTTCACACATCAGCTGATTGGTTAGTCCTCCTTGGCTTCGGGGGATGCACATGATTTGTTTCATCTAGATTTCTAAACTTAGATTAGCTTTGTTTTTATCTGAGGTAGCCATTGGTTTGTCATTGGCACCATTGAACAATTGATAGAGGCTTCATAGACTAGAGTTTGATTTGTTATGAGATGAACATTTATTCTGGCTAGTTTTTTTCTTACTAGTCTTTTTGAGTTGACTTGATTATTTACTTATTGAGATTGTTGACCCATTTTCTATATTTAGTCTTCCACTGAATTGTTAAGAATGTTGATTTAATGAATGTGATACGGCTAAGTGGTTCACTTTGGGGCTATCAATAGTCTTCTAGTACCATCCATGTTAGGGTACCCTCCCGAGGTGTGACAAAATAAAGCCCAAGATACCTTAACTAAAGATCTAAAACCTAGACCAACCTCTCTTTTGGGTAAGCACACCTCATCCCATGCCACCCAGTGTTTGTTGCTGCCCTCCTCTTTAAAATTCCCTAAGAATCTAGCAAAGATTCTATGCAAGTCAAACAAAACACACTTTGGAGGAATGATTACCAACAACTAATAGATTGGGACACTCTATAATATCGTATTAACGATTATAGCCTTACCCCCAAAAAGAAATTTTTCTTTCCATGCCTGAAGCTTTGATTTAACCTTTCTTAATTAATTTTCTGAAATGTGACTTCCCCTTCTTTACATAACCCACTTAGCATCCCAAATAAGTTAATGGGAATTCACCTTTGTGAAAACCAGTGCAATCCTCCACCCTCTGAATATCCTCATGAGTAGCTTTATAGTAGATATAGAAGGCACTATTCTCCTTATTAATCTTTTACCCTAACTAAGATTCATATTCACATAGTTTTTCAATGAGTAACCTCAAAGTAGTATCATCTGCCTAGTGAAAATAATGGTATCATCCGCATAAGAGAGATGATTAATTTGTTCTCTCCACTTTGGCAAGCCATGTCCCTGAAAACCTGTACAATCAAAATCATTATTCAGGGCCCTAGAAAGGACCTCTGCCATTAGAATGAATAAAGAGGAAGACAGAGGATCTCTATATTTGACACCCCTTGTAGAGTGAAAAAATCCACAGGCCTAGTAATTAATCAGTATTGAATACCAATTATTAGCAATCAATCTCTATATTTTTTCAGTGAATATCTTGCCAAAGCCCATCTTTCTCAAGACAAATCAAGAAGTCCCAATCCACTATGCCAGACGCCTTAGCTATATCCAATTTCATAACTACATTCACCACCTTGCTTCACTCCTTATATCCCCTATAATTTAATGTGCTAGCTGAATATTTTTTAAAATGCTCCTCCCTTTAACAAATCCCGATTGGGCATGAATCTTTCAAGTCTATCATGCAAAATTCTTCAGATCACCTTATTCATAAAGTTGCTAAGGCTTATAGGTCTGAGGTCTGGAAAGGATTTTACCTTATTTTTCTTTGGGATCAGCACCAGACTGGTGTGAGTGATAGATTTAGGCAATGTCATCCCTTGGAAAAATGCTCTAACAACACTCATCGTATCTTCCACTGTAATCACCTAGCAAACCTAATAGAACAATCTAGTAAAACTATCAGGTCCACTAGAACTACTCCCATTGAGAGCAAGAACCACCTTTTCGAGTTCCTCCACTGTTGGCATCCTATTTAATTGGATATTATCTTCTTGAGTGATGAATGTTGGAATCATATTCACTAGAGAGAATTCATTATTTTGCCTTTCCTTTGAAAACTGATCCTGAAAGAATGAAACTTCCTTTGATATCACCTCGGACCCCTCTGCCCATAAGCCATCTGACCTTTGAATTGTTTTAACCTCCAACCTTTTCCTTCATCCTTTAATCACATTATGAAAAAATTTGGCGTTCCTATTTCCTTCAGAGAACCATTGCATCCTAATTTTGTCTCCAAAAATCTTTCTCATATTTCAGATATTTAGTAAATTCAGTGTGATCTTTATTTACAATACCCCTATTCTCACCAGAAGGATTGTTCTCAAAGTTCTTTTCTTTCGGCTTCACCACCTCCACCCAAATAGCTAATTGTTTAAAAATGTATCTAAAGCTATACTAGTTCCATTTAAAAAATACCACTTTTGTCTTCTTCATTTTCAGTGTGAAGTTGATAAATATATCATCGATTTGTACTGAATTCCAACTTTGCCAAACCACCATCTTAAAATCTACATTTTAAGTTCAAAAATTTAGGAACCTAAATGGTTTATGAATCTGTCCAGCTATCAGTCCACTAGAGAATAATAATGGAGAATGATCAGATCTGGACCTCAAGAAATTTTCCATATCCACCTGGCCTAAGTCATCTATTAATAACTAATTCACCAGAATCCTATCAATCCTCTTGAAAATACAATTCTCACCAGCCCTGCCATTCCACTAGGTAAATGGACTACCTTTGAAATTAATTTTATCAACTCACATGAATTAATACAAAAGGAAAATCCTCCACTTCAGTAGGATACACAGGCAAACCACCAATCTTTTCTTCAGCATCTAAAATAACATTGAAATCTCCTCTAACAAATCACAGTAAAGTCATGTTATGCCTAATAGAATAAATATCCCTCACAGACTAACTGCTTCAGTTGTTATACATTTTTCATTCACCAATGTACTTATCATTTGATGCCCATTGTCAAATACCATTTTAATAGTCAATTGTTATTCCAGTCAAAGATAACTTTTACTTGGATCCCACTATTGATAAACACCCAAATCTCTCTATTAGTATTAAAAGAAGCATATGTCATTCCTAATATTCTTTATACTCTTGTATATGTCCACTCCATTGAGAAGGTTCTATCAATACAACTAAATTAAAATAATGGTGATGATGTAACATTTGTACTCTGTGAAAAGAATGATTTACTCTGACTAACATTATATTCCACACTAATGCTTTAAAGGTCATTTTAATAAATTTTTGCTTTCTCTTACTTGATTATCCCTTGTTGGTTTATCTCCAGTATTTTTTCCTTTCTTTTTCCTTGATGTGATATGAGAGAAGTCCCCTGCCATTCACAATGCACTCTCCATATTTTCCTAATTATCACTCTCATCCTTGTCCTCACATAGCATTCTTTTGTATATTCAACTTGGTGAGAAACTAGTCTATCCAGTTTATTAATAGGACTACTTTGTTTGATAGATGTTTCAAAAATGACCACTGCTTTAAGAGTCTTGTTCCCCTCATAAACTTTTTCTAAGATGTTTCCCCCATTTTCACTTATATCTAAGCAATGCCCAACCACCTCAATGTCTTGTTGTTACTGCTCACTAGGTAGACCCCTACCACCTCAGATTCTAGTGAATCTGCCTACTCGACACCACCTATATTTTCATGAACCACAATGGCTTTACTCCAATCCACACCTTCATCTATGTCATAGCTTTCTGACTCTTGCCTTTCCTCATTGATACACTACTTCGTTTGATTTTATAGGTGTTGTTGCCTACTTGGCAACTTAGAAGGTACTTCAATAGTTTGTTTCAGGTGCTGCTGGCTAGCTGGAGACTTATGAAGCACTCACACATGTATATTTCTGGTTTCAACAATCACAACTCCCTCTATTTCAGATGGATTCCTCTTTGTCCTGCTTTGTTCCACATGTTCTCCTATATTTGCTTTTGTATCATAAAATCGTGATGTAATTCATTGTTTAGTTGTTATCTTCTACCCCACCCCCTCATCAAAGTTTGCTTCATGATTTTCAATTGTACTAATAGCATTTTCAATAGGGACCTGATCCTCTACCACCTTCATGCCTTCCGTGGTAACATAGACATTCGCAGTTCTTATAAATCTTCTTTTAGTAGGCTGCCAGACATTAGTATTATTAATTGTATCTATGTTAGAATCACCCCCTTTATACTTCCCACCTATTTTGTAATCTTCCTCCTCAACTCAGGATGAAGAATTTTGCATTCCTCTTTATTGTGTCCTTCCATTTTACATCTTTTACAATACTTTGGAATTGGGTCACATTCAACTCTCACTTGTATGATGCTTAATGAATCGTCCTCTTTTCCCTTGATTTCTGTCTCCACATAATCTGGTAATTCACTTAATAGATCAATTTGCACCTTAACCCTCAGACAACTGGTTCGAGTCTTATTAATTATTACAACATCTAAGTGGACAGGTTTACCAATACCTGAGACTAATGAAAAAATAGTTTCTTTCCCAAAGAAAGTAGGAAGAACATCAAGAAATGAAATCCAAGCCATAGCTTGAGATATTTCAGCATCCATTCAGAATTTGTCGTCATAGATCAATGTCCTCATCGAATAATACACTCCATTTTTATCCACAATCTGATATGATAGTTTTGACATCGTAGTAACAAAATCCTCAAATAGTTCAAATCTAATCAAAATATGCCTATATCTTAGAAGACCAATCTGACATTCACCTTTTATGTTGCAATGAGAAGGCAGAATCCTCCTCAATTCCATTAAATCAGGCCAACTATATG
The DNA here is from genome assembly GCA_025642045.1 of Solanum sejunctum. Taxonomy (NCBI): domain Eukaryota; kingdom Viridiplantae; phylum Streptophyta; class Magnoliopsida; order Solanales; family Solanaceae; genus Solanum; species Solanum sejunctum. Next base: position 19,367 of record JAOTQJ010167632.1, on the reverse strand, counting down.
AAAATTTGCACACCACAACATATTATAGGTTTTCAGTAATATTCATATTCTTCACCTCTTCATCGATCCACGATACCCTAGGAATCCCATTATTAACAACTGGTTATTTAATTGGGATCTGCACTTTACATCTAGCATTATCCACAAGATTAGGTTTTAGAATATCTGCATGCGTCTTCACTTAACCTTTTTCACCTACCTCCTTAATCACTGGTGAAGCTGCTACCTCATGTAAATGTGGAAATTAATCCAAGTCTAGATTGAAATTTTTGCCCAGCGCAGGTGGGTAGCTGGCCTGTGGCCGCCGCCATTATTCAAGTTATATAAATCAAGATTGTAGGAGAGAGAAGAGAGTAAGTTAGAGTTGTTTTAGCATGAAGTTTTCTTTAAAAAAAAAAAGAAATGATTCTCAATAGTTAGATTCAACCCTGACCTTAAAAAATCGAATAGACCTACTTTGGCTTCTTCAATAATGAAGATAAAAGACACTAATCTTTAATACGATCATTCAGTGAGAATTTTTGAATTGGATCACTTGCGATCCGATATATAAGGAGATACTTAATTGAGTTGGAAAAGTATTGTACACCTGAAAAATTCAAATTATAATTTTATAATAAAAGTCCAACGTAAAATATTTAAGAATTAAAAATAACACATAAAACGAAAAATACCTAAATTATATATATAAGATGAGTTTGTACAAATACTGATATAAGAGTATCCTACAAATCTATTTCTGTAGGAGCAAATCCTACATCAAAGCAAAAGCATCGGACCTATCTAAATAATAAGGACAACGACAACTGACATAAATAAACCATGCGATGACAAAAAACACTGCTAAAAAAGCACCGATGAGAGTGTACATAATCCATGTCAGTGACGATTTTGGTGCCGCCATCCTTATGGTGTCTTGCTATTGAGCCATTGTCTGATGTGTCAAAACAAATAAAGTTATCAACACCTGTGAATATAATTCACATTAATTAGTATTATTTATCTTAATTAATTTGAAAAGTTATATTTAATGCTTATGAATTACTAGTAAAAGAGTAATAAGACCATACAAAGATAGTGAAGAACAACTGACTAACAACCTACAGGTACTAAAGATAAGGATAACATCCGAGGTTCTTTTTTATCTGACGAAGAATTGGACATATTCATTTTATAGAACTAAGATTTGAACTGAATAGAATTTTAGAACTCTTATGCAACTATCTAAAGAATGAAGAACTACTACTTATAAAAAAGGGAAAGTGAAGTTAGTAAGTATGCACCGAACAAGCCAAATATGAAATATCCTCATGAAATTATGAAACATGGAGGAAAAATATGAAAAGAAAATAGCTACTTACTCTACTCTATCAATATTGAATTTCTACTTGATTTGTACCTAATATTCATATTGTGACGAAAATAAAGAAAGATTGCACTAGTACTGAGATTAAAAAAAAAAGACCTAAAGTTTATTAATAATATGAGTGGCTTGCTTAATTGATGAAACACAAATGATAAATGTATAATAAGGCCGAAAAATCTCCAATTATGGAGGTTTACAAGGCCTCTAATTTATCTAGGTAAGTTAGAAATAGACTTGATATCCTTTCTGAAGAAGAAAATTGAATCCTTTCCAAAAGGAGATTAAAAAAAGACCTGGAGTTTATAAATAATATGGGTGTCTTACTTAATTGATGAAACACAAGCGATAAATGTAGAACAAGGTCAAATAATCACCAATTATGGAGGTTTACAAGGCCTCTAATTTGTCTAGATAGGTCAGAAATGGACTTGATATCATTTCTGAAGAAGAAAATTGTATTCTTTCTCTTCCTTTATGTTTTTTTGATCTCCCTACTTGATCATGTGAGTTTTTCGAGAAAAAGCTCAAAATATATAAATTTTATTTTTAGAGAACCATAAAACACAATATCATTAGACATTTAACTAGCAACTCAAAATCCAATAGTTTAATTATCAAAATTTTAGAACCAACAAAATGAAGCTAACAAAGATGAAAATTTTACTACTATACAGTAATGATAATCAAGTTAAAGATCAGAATGAGGATCCTCAAAATCACCGTGCTGAAGAAAAAGCTCAAAATAATAAGAGTGGTACCTTAATATAGCATGAAAGAGACATATTCCACAAACAAGATCTGAAAAAAAATAATAATTAATGTTAGCTATACATAATTACTAGTATATTGATAATTATTAATACTTCATATTAGAGAACCAAGAAATTAAAAGCCCAAAAATCTTAACAATAATAGGCAATAAAACAGAGATGTAGTTTGACAAGCACTTATTGCACACTTAACATAGATAGATTGGAGGATCACAAGATAATAAGATAATGATTTTTTATTAGTATTACTACTTACTTCGATAGTATAAGGAGAGGTGCTTTCGGACATATGGGCATCATCATAAATTTAAAATTATCTACTTTTCTTGTATCTTGTTTCTATTATTTTTTTTAATAAGGCACAATTATTGTAGTTTCTCGACGTGCTGCTTCCCAACTAAAAATATTTTTTGTACCATTTTCATTTTACTAACTACTACTAGAGACATTTTTCTAATATTTCGAGATAAATAAAATAATATACCATTGATCTTTTATTCAAATTTAAAAGAATTCAAAGTCATAACTAATCACAGCATAAAATAAGGTCTATCGATAAACCAATACTTAAATATTCAGATAAGGAGATTTCTTTTTTGCTACTATATTTATTTTCTTTTCTAATATATATGGTGTACATCAACTGTGAAGATTATGATCTTGTTTCTTTTCTAATTAATAAATTGGGATGACTTTACTGATCCATTCAAGAGTTGACATTAATTTTCTATCTATGATCTAACATTTGAATTAGTATCTGACCTCAATGATAAATTTAAGATCTGACCTCGACACTCCGTCTGGAATTTGATATTCAAAATGGCCTGACTACGACACCAACACATAGTTTTAATAATTGATCTAGCACCCAATTTCAACATGGACCTGATCAAACCTTGAAATCGACACTCAATCTCAATGACTAATATGGGATCCATTTCGACAATCCAGAACTCAACACTCAAAATGAAATCTGACTCGATCTAGGATCTAAAATTTGAGTTTGTATTGACTTTGAATTAGGGCCCCATTTTGACATATGACACGAAACTAAACTTTGAGATCCAAGCTCAAATTTGACTCAAGCCTAACCTCAATTTGACTAGCAAAAAAAGCGATTGTGTAAGAACTAGTAATATAATTCCTTATGTATTACCCTAAGGAAGGATTCTTGCGCAAATTTAGGTAATGAGAAAAAAGGAAAAACTAAAATGGACAAGGGATACCTAACTCGAAACCATAAAAGAATATATCATAAGAGTGAACCTCATGAATACCAGTATCGACTAGGGTTCCGATTTCATCAACTTTGCAACTCATAAAATCTGGATTACAATCCACAAGCTTCAATTTTTTTTGCTCAACGCAGATGTAAATGGCATAAGGTTTAAACTATTAAATATATTGCTCCTTATTTCACCTTGTTGATCAGCACCCAACACCTAACGCATGGAGCTTCAACATCCCATTACACCTCAACTATAAACGAAGCTACCTGATCTTTTTCTGCCAAGCAAGTTCTATGGTGGAGGCCCTTCACCTAGTACCCACGAAGTCACCTTAATATACCCTTCACCCTAGTACCCTCCAACTACAATCAAACTATCACCACATGCCCAAAAAGCCAGACTTCACCCATGCCAGGACGTTAGTTATTCAGGCAATCATCCAAGGTTAACCCATGCTTTTCTTTCCTTAACATACTTCTTGACCTCCATGGCATCATAATCAACAACATATGATTGGTTATTTACAACTGCCACCAATGAGGTGCTTGGAAAGTAGTAGGGATGTCACTCCTAGCTGCATTAGGTTGCACAGTGGACATGTTCGGGATTTCAATCCATGTTCCTATTGGCAAATCATACTCTCTGCACATGTCAACAACTTTGATTTAGGTCCTCCAATGCCTTATATAACATACAACTCACCATCCATGAAGATGCAAGAGTACATCTTACATGATTGATAGATGCTAGAGAAAGTCCTCTATGTGTCTTCCTTCGAATTGTACATTTTAGTTGAGTTGACGATTTTACATTGTGAATCAGAACAATCAGCCAGAATGGCAATCTCACCACAACTAGCGAAACCAAACAAAAATCTTGGCACATTCATCTGCATCTCGGATGACCAAGTATTAGTTAGTAAGCTATACTGGTAAATAACTTGTGCCACCACATCTTTGCCACAAATGAGAAGCTTCGTAACAATCATAGATCACTTGTCGAAGAACACAAAGAATTCATTTGGATTTATAGTAGGAAGATGCAGCCAACTATGCCTAATAGGGTCAAACACTTCCTATTCGGGGGGTGGTATGAGAAAAACACTCCATGCTCAATGACACCATTTTTTGCCTCAACCTATAAAGCTCACTATTCAAAATTCACTATACATTTGTGTTTGTCAGAATGTTGGGATTTTAATGAAAATAATTCTAATTATTGTAGGCATTGGCCATAATAACTCTATCAACTCTCTCATTCTATGCTCTAGGTCAGATTATGGCATCGTAGCATCTTTGAATAATGAATTTTGGTCATTAGTTAGGAGCGGAGAACTTAATAGGTTGAGGCAAAAAATGGTGTCATTGAGCATTGGGTGTATTTCTCATGCCAGCCTTCTGAATGAGAAGTGTTTGACCCTATTAGGCGCAGTTGGATGCATCTACTGACCATGAATCCAAATGAATGTTTCGTGTTCTCCGACAAGGAATCTTTGGCGATTGTTACGAAGCTTCTCGTTTTTGGAACGGATGTGTTGGCGTAAGCTATTTATTGATATAGCTTACTAACTAATACTTGGTCATCTGAGATGCAGATGAATGAACCAAGATTTCAGTTTGGTTCTGCAAGTCATGGAAAGATTCCTATTCTGGCTGAGAGTTGTGATTGATGAGGTATAATCATCATCATAGCTGTAGTGTACAATTAAAAGGAAGGCATGTGGAGGACTTTATCTAGCATGAATCAGCCACGTAAGATGTGTTGAAAGCATCTTATGGATGGTAATTTCTATGTTATAGAAGGCATTGGAGGACCCAAATCAAAGCTTGTGACATGTGCAAAGGAGTATGATCTGCCAACAAGAACATAGACTAAATCCTGAACATGTCCCTTGTGCGACATAACGCAGCTAGGAGTGACGTCCCTCCTACTTTCCAAGAACCTCCGTTGGTGGTAGTTATAAATAACCAATTGCATACTACTGATTATGATTCCATGGAGGTCAAGAAGTCGACAAAGAAAACAAAGCATGGGTTACCATTGGACAGTTGTCTGAACGAGTAGCATCCTAGCGTGGGTAGGGTCTGGCTTTTCGAGCATGTGGTAATAGTTTGATTGTAGTTGGAGGGCCCAGGGGTGAAGGGTATATTGAAGTGAATTCATGTTTACTGGATGAAAGGCCTCTACAATAGAATTTGCTTGACAGAAAGCACTTAGGTAGCTCATGTATAACTGCATTGTATTAGGATATTGAAGCTCCAAGTGTTGGGTGTTGGGTGCATATCAACAATGTGAAATAACGAGCAATATAGTTATTAGTTTAAACATAATGTCATTTACATTTGTGGTGTGCAAGAAAAATATAAAGCTTGTGGAATGTAATCCGGGTTTCTTCATGAGTTTATAATGTTGATGAAATCGTAATCCTAGTCGATGCATGGTATTCATGAAAAATTCTTAGATATATGTGTTTACGTTTCCGAGTTATGGATCCCTTGTCCCTTTTTGATTTTTTCTTTTTTTGTTACCTGAATTTGCACAAGAATCCTCCCTTAGGGTAATACATAAGGAATTATATTACTAGTTTTGGCACTATTACTTCTTTTTCTCCTAATTATATTACCCAGTTTCAACATAGACTTGATACAACCTGGTAATCAACACTCGATCTCAATGACTAATATGGGATCTAAGTCCGAGAATCAAGAACTCAACACCCAAAATGGAATCTAAGCCTACCTAGGATCTAAAGTTTGAATTGATATCGACTTTGAATTAGGGCCCAATTTTGACATATGACATGGGATTGAACTTTAAGATCCAACCTCAAATTTGACTCGAGACTAACCTCAATTTGACTAGAAAAAAAAATAATTATGCAAGAATTGGTAATATAATTCTGTATGCATTAACCTAAGGGACGATTCTTGTGCAAACTCATGTAACGAGAAAAAGGAAAAACCGAAACGGACAAGTGATGCACAACTCAGAAACATAAAAGAATATATCATAAGAAACAACCTCATGAATACCATGCGTCAACTAGGGTTACAATTTCAACAACTCTAAAACTCATAAAACCTTGATTACAATCCACAAGCTTCTAATTTTCTTGATCACCGCAAATGTAAATGACATAAGGTTTAAACTATTAAATATATTGCTTGTTATTTCACCTTGTTGATCGGCACCCAACACCCAAAACATGGAGCTTTGGCATCCATCCCACTACAGCGTAGCTACACCTGAAGCTACCTGATCTCTATATGCCAAGCAAGTTCCATTGTGGAGGCCCTTCACCCGGTACCCACGAATTCACCTCAATATACCCTACGCATCTGGGCCTTCAACTACAGTCAAACTACCACCACTTGCCCAAAAATCCAGACCTCACCCATGCTAGGACATTGCTCATTTAGGCAACCGTCCAATGGTAACCCATGCTTTCCTTTCCTTATAGTACTTCCTGACCTCCATGGCATCATAATCAGCAGCATACGATTGGTTATTTACAAGAGCCACCAATGGAGGTGCTTGGGAAGCAGGAGAGATATCACTCCTAGCTGTGTTAGGTCACACACGGGACATATTTGGGATTTCAGTCCATGTTCATCCTCTGTAGATGTCAACAACTTTAATTTGGGTCCTCCAATGCCTACTATAACATAGAACTTACCATTCATGAAGACGCCAGAGCACATCTTATATGGCTGATTCATGCTAGATAAAGTCATCCATATGTCTTCCTCCAAATTGTACATTTTAGTTGAGCTGAGGATTTACTTCGTGAATCACAACTATCGGCCAGAATGGCAATCTCTCCACGACTGGCAGAACAAAATAGAAATCTTGGCTCATTCATCTGCATCTCGAATGACCAAGTATTAGTTAGTAAGCTATACTAGTAAATAACCTACACCAACACGTCCTTTCTAAAAATGAGATACTCTGTAACAGCCACCAAATATTCCTTGTTGGAGAACACGAAGCATTCATTTGGATTCATGGTCAGCAAATGCATCCAACTGCGCCTAGTCAGGTCAAACACTTCCCATTCGAGGGGGAGGGGGGACGGGGGGCAGCATGAGAAATACACCTAATGCTCAATGACACCATTTGTTTGCCTCAAACAATAAAGTTCACTATTTAAAATTCATTATTCAAAAAATCCCTGCATTTGTGTTTATTAGAATGTAGGGGTTTTGACAAAAACAATTCTAATTATAGTAGGCATTGGCCGTGATAACTTTACCAACTCTCTCATTCTATGCTCTAGGTTAGACTATAGCATCGTAGCATCTTTGAACAATAAATTTTGGTTGTTAGTTAAGAGCAGTGAACTTTAAATGTTGAGGCAAAAAATTGTGTCATTGAGCATTGGGTGTATTTCTCATGCCAGCCCCTCAAATGGGAAGTGTTTGACCATACTAGGCACGGTTGGATGCATCTGATGACCATGAATCCAAATGAGTGCTTTGTGTTTCTAATAAGGAATCTTTGGTTGTTGTTACGAAGCTTCTCGTTTTTGGAAAGGATGTGTTGGTGCATGTTATTTACCAGTATAGCTTACTGATTAATACTTAGTCATCCTGGATACAAATGAATGAGCCAAGATTTCAGTTTAGTTCTACCAGCCATGTAGAGATTGCCATTCTGGCTGGAGATTATGATTCATGAGGTAAAATCCTCAGTTCAGGTAAAATGTACACTTCAGAGGAAGGCACGTAGAGGACTTTATTTAGCATGAATCAACCACGTAATATGTGTTGTGGCATCTTCATGGATGGTAAGTTCTATGTTATAAAAGGAATTGGAGGACCCAAATGAATGTTGTTGACATGTGCAGAGGAGTATGATTTGCACATGGTCCAAAATCCCAAACAAATCTCCTGTGTAACCAAACACAAATAGCAGTGACGTCCCTCAAGCACCTTCATTGGTAGCAGTTATAAATAACCAATTGTATGCTGCAGATTATTATGCCATGGAGGTCAAGAAGTACGACAAGGAAAGCAAAGCATTGGTTACCATTGGACGATTGTCTGAACAAGAAATGTCCAAGCATGGGTGGGGTCTGGCTTTTTGGACATGTGGTGGTAGTTTGATTGTAGTTAGAGGGACTAGGGGTGAAGGGTATATTGAGGTGAATTCATGTGTACTGGGTGAAAAACCTCCACAATGGAACTTGTTTGGAAGAAAGAAATTAGGAAGCTTCATGTATAACTGCGCGGTAATGAGATGTTGAAGCTTCATGTGTTGGGTGTTGGGTACCGATCAACAAGGTGAAATAACAAGCAATATAGTTAATAGTTCAAACATTTTTTAATTTACATTTGCATTGAGCAATAAAATTCAAAGCTTGTGGAATGTAATCTAGGTTTTACGAGTTGTAAAGTTGATGAAATCATAACCTTAGTTGATGCATGGTATTCATGATGTTCATTCTTATGATATATGCTTTTATGTTTTCGAGTTATGGATCCCTTGTCCCTTTCAATTTTTTCTTTTTCTCATTACCTGAATTTGCACAAAAATCCTCCCTTAGGGTAATACGTAAGGAATTATATTACCAGTTCTTGCATAATTTCTTCTTCTTCTCCCAATTATATTACCAAGTATCGACATCGACCCGATCCAACATAGGAATCAACACTCGATCTCATGACCAATATGGGATCAAATTTTCAGAACTCGACACCAAAAATGGAATTCGACCCGACGAAGGATCGAAATTTGAGTTGGTTTCAACTTTGAATTAGGGCCCAACTTTTACATATGACACGGGACTGAACTTTGATATCTGACCACAAATTTAACTCGAGCCTAACCTCAATTTGACTAGCAAAAAAAGCAATTATTCAAGAATTGGTATATAATTCCTTATGTATTACCCTAATTGAAGATTCTTTCATAAATTTAGGTAACAAGAAAAATGAAAAATCGAAACGGACAAGGGATGCATAACTCGGAAGCATAAAAACATACATCATAAGAATGAGCCACATGAATGCAGGCATTGACTAGGGTTACAATTTCATCAACTTTATAACTCATAAAACCTAGCTCACAATCTACAAGGTTCAAATTTTCTTGCTTACTACAAATATAAATGACATAAGGTTTAAATTATTAAATATATTGCTTGTTATTTCACCTTGTTAATCAGCACTCAACACCCAATAACTGGAGCTTCAGCATCCCCTTACAGTGCAACTATACATGAAGCTACCTGATCTCTTTCTGCGAAGCAAGTTCCATTGTGGAGGCCCTTCACCCTGTACCCAAGAATTCACCTCAATGTACGCTTTGTCTCTGGGCCCTCCAACTACAATAGAACTATCAGCACATGCCCGAAAAGCTAGACCTCACCTATGCAAGGATGTTGCTCATTCAGGCAACCGTCTAATAGTAACCCATGCTTTGCTTTCCTTATCATACATCCTGACCTCCATGGTGTCATAATCAGCAACATACAATTGGTTATTTACAACTGCCACCAATGGAGGTGCTTGGGAAGTAGGAGGGGTGTCACTCCTAGCTACGTTAGGTCTCGCGGGGGACATGTTCGGGATTTCAGTTCGTATTCCTGTTGACAAATCATACTCCTCTATACATATCAACAAATTTGATTTCGGTCCTCCAATGCCTCCTACGACATAAAACTTACCATCCATGAAGATGCCAGAACATATTTACGTGGTTGATTCATGCTAGATAAAGTCTCCCACGTGCCTTTCTCATAATTTTACATTTCAATTGAGCTGAGGATTTTACCTCGTGAATCACAACTACCTGCCTGAATAGCAATCTCCCCTTGGCTTGCGAAACTAAACAGAAATCTTGGCTCATTCATCAGCATCCCAGATGACCAAGTACTACTTAGTAAGCTATACTGGTAAATAACCTCTGACAACACATCCTTGCCAAAAATGATAAGCTCTGTAACAACCACCAAAGATTCTTTATCAGAGAACACAAAGGATTCATTTGGATTCATGGTCGGCAGATGCAATCAAATGTGCCTAGTAGGGTAAAACACTTCCCATTCGGGGGTGGCATGAGAAATACATCCAATGCTTAATTACACCATTTTTTCCCACAACCTATAAAGCTCAAAGTTCAAAATTCAGTGTTCAAAATCCTTACATTTGCATTTATTAGAATGTAAGGATTTTGATAAAAATAATTCTGATAAAAACATTAGGATTATGGTAGGCATTGGCCATGATAACTCTATCAAAACTCTCATTCAATGCTCTAGTTCAGATTATAGCATCATAGAATCTTTGAAAAGTGAATTTTGGTCATTAGTTTGAAGCGTGAACATTATAGGTTGAGGCAAAAAATGGTGTCATTGAGCATTGGGTTTATTTCTCATGTTAGCCACCTAATGGGAAGTATTTGATGCTACTAGGCGCAGTTGGATGCATCTGCCAACCAAGAATCCAAATGAATACTTCGTGTTCTCTAGGAACAAATCTTTGGTGGTTGTCACGGAGCTTCTCATTTTTGGAAAGGATGTGGTGGCACAGGTTATTTATCGGTATAGCTTATTGACTAATACTTGATCATCCGGGATGTAGATGAATGAGCCAAGATTTCAGTTTAGTTCTACCAGCCGTGAAAATATTGCTATTCTAGCTAGCAATTGTGATTCACGAGGTAAAATCCTTAGTTCAGCTGAAATGTACAATTCAGAGGAAGGCAAGTTGAGAACTTTATTAAGAATGAGTCAGCCACATAAGATGTGCTATGACATCTTCAAGGATAGTAAGTTCTATGTAATATGAGGCATTGGAGGACCCAAATCAAAGTTGTTGACAAGAACAGATGAGTATGATTTATCAACAGGAACATAGACTAAAATCCCGAACAAGTTCCTAGTGCGACCTAACGCAGCTAGAAGTGAAAACTTGCCTACTTCCCACGCACCTTCATTGGTGGCAGTTGTGAATAACCAATTGTATGCTGCTGATTATGATACCATGGAGGTCAAGGGGTATGACAGGGAAAGCAACGCATGGGTAACCATTGGATGATTGCATGAACGAGCAACGACCTGGAATGGGTGGGGTATGGCTTTTCGGGCATGTGGTGATATTTATTGAGTTGGAGGGCGTAGGGACAAAGGATATATTGAGGTGAATTTATGGTACCAGATGAAAGGCCTCCACAGTGGAACTTAGCAGAAAGAGATCAGGTAGCTTCGTGTATAACTGTGTTGTAATGGGATGCTGAAGCTCTATATGTTGGTGTTGGGTGCCGATCAACAAGATGAAATAACGAGCAATATAGTTAATAGTTTAACTGTTATGTCATTTACTTTTATGGTGAGCAAGAAAATTTGAAGCTTATGGAATGTAATTTAGGTTTATGAGTTGCAAAGTTGATGAAATCGTAACCCTAGCCGATGTATGGTATTCATGAGGTTCATTCTTATGATATATGTTTCTGAGTTATGGATCCCTTGTCCCTTTTGGTTGTCTTTTTCTCATTACTTGAATTTTTGCAGGAATCCTCCCTTGGGGTAATACATAAGGAACTATATTACTAGTTCTAGCACAATTGCTTCTTCTTCTCCCAATTATATTACCCAGTTTCAACATAGACGCGAGCCAACCAGGATATCGACACTCAATCTCAACGACTAATATGGGATCGAATTTCAAAAATCCAAAACTCGACACCCAAAATGAATTTTGACCCGACCTAAGATTCGAAATTTGAGCTGATATCAATTTTGAATTAGGGCCCAATTTTTACATGTGACACGGGACTGAATTTTGAGATTCGGCCTCAAATTTGACTTGAGCCTAACCTCAATTTGACTAGCAAAAAAAGCAATTGTGCAAGAACTGGTAATATAATTCCTTATGTATTAGCCTAAGGGAGGATTCTTGCACAAATTCAGGTAACGAGAAAAAGAAAAAAGAAAAATGGACAAGGGAGGTATAACTCGAAAAAATAAAAGCATATAATATAAGAATGAACCTCATGAATACGATTCATCGGATAGGATTATGATTCCATCAACTTTACGACTCATAAAACCTAAATTATAATCTACAAGCTTCAAATTATTTTGCTCACCACAAATGTAAATGACAGAATGTTTAAACTATTAAATATATTGCTCGTTATTTTGCCTTGTTAATTGACACCCAACACCCAACATATGGAGCTTCAGCATCCCATTACAGCACAGATATACATGAAGATACCCGAGCTCTTTTTGCCAAGCAAGTTCCATTGTAGAGGCCCTTCACCTAGTACCCACAAATTCACCTCAATATACCCTTCGCTCCTAGGTCCTCTAACTACAATCAATCTATCACCACATGCCCAAAACACCAGACCTCGCCCATGCCAAGACATTGCTCATTCAGGCGACCGTCCAATGGTAACCCATGATTGCTTTCCTTAACGTACTTCCTAACCTCCATGGCATCATAATCAGCAACATACGATTGATTTTTTACAACTGCCACCAATGTAAGGGCTTGGGAAGCAGGAGAGATATCACTCCTAGTTGCTTAGGTCATACACAGGACATGTTCGAAATTTCAGTCCATGTTCTTGTTGGCAGCTCATACTCCTCTACACATGTCAATAACTTTGATTCGGGTCCTCCAATGCTTGTTATAGCATAGAACTTACCATCTATAAAGATGTCAGAGCACATCTTACGCTAACTCATGCTAGATAAAGTTCTCCACGTGCCTTCCTCCGAAATGTACATTTCAGTTGTGCTAAGGATTTTACTGCATGAACCAAAACTATCTGCCAAAATAGCAATCTCTCCACGACTAGCGAAACCAAACAGAAATCTTGGCTTATTCATCTGCATCCTAGATGACCAAGTATTAGTCAGTAAGTTATACTGGTAAATAACCTGCGCCAACACATCCTTGTGAATAATGAGAAGCTCTATAACAACCGCCAAAGATTCCTTGTCGGAAAACACAAAGCATTCATTTGGATTCATGGTCAGCAGAGGCATCCAACTACACCTAGTAGGGTCAAACACTTCCCATTTGAGGGGGGAGGGGGGCATGAGAAATACACCCAATTCTCGACGATAACATTTTTTTGGGGCTCAATCTATAAAGTTCATTGTTCAGAATACGTCAATTTGTTTTTATCAGAATGTACGAATTTTGATAAAAATAGTTCTGATAAAAACAATTCTGATTATGGTAGGCATTGACTATGATAACTCTATCAACTCTCTCATTCTATGCTCTAGGTCAGATTATGGCATCGTAGCATCTTTGAACAGTGAATTTCGATCATTAGCTAGGAGCATGAAGTTTATAGGTTAAGGCAAAAAAATATGGTGTCATTAAGCATTTGGTGTATTTCTCAAGCCAGCACCCCGAAAGGGAAGTGTTTGACCCTTCTAGGCACAATTGGATGCAACTACCAACCATGAATCCAAATGAATGCTTTGTGTTCTCCAATCCGAATGAATATTTTATATTCTCTAACAAGGAATCTTTGGCGGTTGTTATAGAGCTTCTCATTTTTGGAATGGATGTATTGAGGTAGGTTATTTACTGGTATAGCTTACTAGCTCGTAATTGGTTATCCAAGATGCAGATGAATGAGCAAAGATTTTAGTTTGGTTCTGCCAGCCATGGAGAGAATTCCATTATGGCTAGCGGTTGTGATTCACAAGGTAAAATCCTCAACTTAGTTGAAATGTACAATTTAGAGGAAGGCACGTAGAGGACTTTATCTAGCATGAATCAACCACGTAAGATGTGTTGTGGCATCTTCATGGATGGTAAGTTTATGTTATAGAAGGCATTGAGAACCCAAATCAAAGATGTTGACATTTGCAGAGGAGTATGATCTACCAACAGGAACATGAACTGAAATCCCAAACATGTCCCCTGTGCGACCTAACACAACTAGGAGTGACATCCCTCTTACTTCCCAACCACCGTCGTTAGTGGCAGTTGTAAATAACCAATTGTATGCTTCTGATTATGATGCCATAATGGTCAGGAAGTATGACAAGGAAAGCAAAGCATGGGTTACCATTGGACGTTGCCTAAACAAGTAGTGTCCTGGCATGGGTGGGGTCTGGCTTATTGGGCATGTGGTGATAGTTTGATTGTGGTTGTAGGGCGAAGGGCGAAGTGTATATTGAGGTGAATTTATGGGTACCGAATGAAAGGCCTATGGAACTTTCTTGGCAGAAAGAGATCAGGTAGGTTCATGTATAACTGTGTTGTAATTGGATGTTGAAGCTCCATGTGTTGGGTGTTTGTTGCCGATCAACAAGGTGAAATAATGAGTAATATATTTAATAGTTTAAATCTTATGTCATTTACATTTGCGGTGAGCAAGACAATTTGAAGCTTGTGGAATGTATGGTATTCATGAGGTTCATTTTTATGATATATGCTTTTATGTTTTCTGAGTTATGGATCCGTTGCCCCTTTCAGTTTTCTTTTTCTTGTATGAATTTGTGCAAGAATCCTCCCTTAGAGTAATACATAAGGAATTATATTACCAGTTCTTACACAATTGCTTCTTCTTCTCCTAATTATATTACCCAGTTTCAACGTAGAACCAACCCAACTTGGGAATTGACACTTGATCTCAACGACTAATATGGGATCCAATTTTGAGAATCCAGAACTCAACACCCAAAATGAAATATGACCCAACATAGGATCCAAAATTTGAGTTCGTATCAACTTTGAATTAGGGCCCAATTTTGACATATGACATGGGACTTAACTTTGAGAATCTGACCTCAAATTTGACAAGGGTAAAATCTATGGACTTCCCCGTAAGTGATCCTATGTTTCACGTCCTTACTGTAGACTTAAGTAATCTTGTGCCCGTCCTACCACTATTATCCCTAGCCTCCGACTCCAGCCGATGGCATAATCTTAATCCACCATCAAACCTCAACATCACTAAGCTACACTAAGAATTAATAACTCAATACAGTATAGAAAATATAATTTCTCAAAAACAACAGCCCAACGATACAAAACAATAAAATATAAAGTATAATTTACAATAATCAAATAATTAAATACAAAATAAACAAAATAAAGAACAATAATCTTATAGAAAATAGATGCAACAATTCACAACACCTAGATGCAAAGAGTAAACCAGATAGTAAACTATAGAAATACAGAAAAAATTATCAAAAGAATTATACCACAATACGTAACGAGCAAGAAATAGAAGGTAAATAGAAGAGTATAATTAATGTAAAAAAATACTAAATAAAGAGGAATTTAGAAGATATCACCTCCATAATACGACGTTTTGGCCGAAAAACTATTTAATGTCGCTGGAACATATTAGACTCTCCGAAAAATAGTAGATGTCATTGGAGACTTCACTGGAATAATATCGTATCGCAGAAGAGAAGATGTAAGTCGACAACATGATAAAGCTACCAAAATCTTGCAATCAAAATAAAAACCAAGAAGAAAAGAGTTCTAGTGAGAGAGAGAAATTTTAGTTAGTTTTCAATTTGGAACCGCCGTGATTATGTCGGGTATCAATGAAGGGTTCTTGTTAGTTCTTGATGTGACTCGTTAGTTCTTGGTCGCCTTGATTCCGCCGAAAAAGAAATAGAATCTGAATTAGCCGGAAAAGAAATAGAACCGAAGATCTTGTCAGACAGGATGAAGTGATCGAAGTGCAAAAATTTGTGAATTGGCAAAAAATTAAGGGTGAATTTGGTCATGTGAAATGCTGAGAACCCAATTTTCTTTCGGTCCTGGCTGTAAAGCTTCGCGATTTACCAATTTCGCCGAAAAATTTGGATTGGTTTTTGGGTGGTGTTGAATTCGAATGGTGAAATTTTTGGATTGATTGTGTACCAAGAAATAAGCTTTTAGGCCTCTATTCTGTTGAACTATCCAAGTGTATAAGTAGTCACCCTCAAGTTACTGTTAAAATATAAAGTTAGCTCATAGATAAATCAAATAAATAATTAGCAAGGGAACGAAAAAGCGATCTTACAGAAGGAACATGAAAACAAGAAGCATGAGGAGGACAAGAAGCTTAACAGATCGTAAGACGCCATGGAAACTGAGGAGATGCATTAGGAAGGCAGAAAGATCAATAATGGAAGTGTGTAGAAGACACTATATTTTAGGGTCAAAAATTAATGTTTTATGGGCTTGGGCCCTGAAACTCTTTGTAAGGGGTTCACTGTGTAATTCAGATTTAATGGAATAAAATGGGTTAGCAGCCTGATATTCTAAAAAAAAAAATCTTAAATTAATTAAAAAATTATTAAATATTAAAATCATTATTAAATATGCATATGCATTATTGTTAGTAAAAAAAATTTAAAAATAATAAAGAATCTGACTTTTGTCAGGTGAAAGGCGTAATATATTTGTAAAACTGTGGGACTCGTGTTATCAAATGAATTACTTTGCAATTTTGTTCATTTTGACATGATTTTTTGAAAGAAAAGTTGTGTTGTAATAGAAAGTAACTGATGGTGAGGTGGGTCCCTTTACTTATTTTATATTAATTGATTAATTACGGAATGACAAGGAGATGGTCATATGGGGTCCTTTATCATGTATTGATTGATTGTAAATGCGTTTTTATTTATTTTACAAAATTATGGTTGGTATTAAATTATTTTTAGGCTTGGTCTTTTTAGTTGAGGCTTGGTCATGCATATTTCATTAATTAAGTAAGCTTCTTCAATTTCAAATACAATGGAATGATTATTTATAAAAGTCTATAATAATTAGTTCAAATAGGATTTATCATTTCATTTGACAAAATATCCTAACACGTGTAGTTTTTATATATTTTATTATTTTAAACATTTTATTTATACTAATTTTATTGCATCTGCGTTGCATGTGTAGATCGAGTTGTTTATTGTCTAATATTGTTAAATAATATCAATATTATTAGAATAAACTTTTGTGTAAATAATTATATCATAAATTAATAGTGTATAAATTTCTATGTATCAAATATAGAGTGTTATATTATGATTGGTTTATTAAGGTCTAGATGGTCGGATATCATCTGAATCTATAAAGAAAAGCATTCAAAATTTAGTTAGATTATACTAGTATGCATACTCTCACATTGCGCAGATATTTTCAAATGTAATAATATTTTAATTTAAAAATAACCCATATGCAATATTATTGAGTAAATTAAATGTTGTGTAATCAGATATAATATTTTAATAAAATAAAAAACACTTAATACTTGTAAAATTTTATCCTAATCTATATTTAGTGAGGATTTGATGTTCAAAAAAATCAAATATTATTGTAATAATTGCTCTTTCTCCTAGTATAATAAAAATTAACAACATATGGGACGTTTATTGAATTGATATTTGTCTAACAAATTAAATTTTAAAACATTCATAGTTCGAATGAATCTAGTATTGAAATGTTGACTCTACTTTTTGCTAAAATCTAAATATAATATGCAAAGCATATTGTAACCTCTTTAGTTATATATATTCTAATTAATGACAATTACATTTTCTGTAGTTATTTAAAAATTATATGATTGAATCCCACTTTTTTGAAATATTATGTAACAGTAATTACACATTTTTAAATACATCTTTTATACTAAATAAATGAATTAAAATTATAGTTTAGAATTAAAAACAGTTATAACTTCTTAACTTTATCCATAATAATTCAAAAATAATATCTTTTTAATTATTATATTTATCCACATCCTAAATATTTGAAGACTAGAATTTGAAGTAAAATATGTTTTAAAATTACATGAAATATTGTCATCCTTGTATTGAGTTTTTCAAAAAATAAATATTAAAGAAAAATATAAAAAAGTATAAAATATATGAAAAAATCCTATCTTGAACATTATTTATCCTACGTACTAATCCTCACGAACCAAAACGAACTTGCAATAACAACCCCATGTTATACTTATCCCCTCATTTTCCTCACACATCAACACTACACACAACACAAACATAAATCATAAATCATAATAGTATCTACAACACTGATCATATAATAGATATTTAGCCACACAAATTAAAATAAAAAAATTATCATAATTTTTGTCACAAAAAGGCACTGTACGAAATGATACACATAGATAGAATCACCTTTTGCAGCTATACAAATACCCACTATAGATTGTCTCTAGTTATTAACACCTCCATTCATTCATTATCATACTTTGAGACTGTAGCTTCATCTCAAAATTATTTTAAAGTGAGATTTGCAATTAATGATTATCATTTTCCTATCATGTGTTTGCTCTTGAGTATCATATATTGTTAGTATACAATTCTTGGCTTGAAAATTTTAATTTATTAATAAGCTTTTCATGCTTGTAAAAATTAAATTTCTCTTCTAGCTTATTAATTAGTTTTCTAATACTTTTTATACCAACTCAGTTATAAATTAAATTAACTTTAAAAATTTAAAATGTTTTTATCTTTATTTAAATACTTTTGTATAGATAAAATGAAGTTAAATTATACGCAATTATTTTCTTGATGCATTTTATAGAGATATAGTTGCATCATTTTCATAAATATAAGTTCCAGAGGTGAGAGACAATATATCTAAACTAACACTTATATATAACAAATCAAATTTATCATCTATAGCATATCAATTCAATCCTTCACTAAAAATCTCAACATATGCTCTTTATTTTGGTACTTTTCTATTTCCTGTGAATTATTTATTTTGTGGATCATTTGTAAAGTGTATATAATATATGATCAGTTGAAAAAATATTGAATAAAACATATAATTATATATATTAATTTAATTATATACTCCATCTATTTCTTTTTAGTTGTCATATTTTTTGTGAGAGTCAGAATATTTATATATTTATATATAATAGGATAGAAAAAATTATCGTGTATAGCACTACAATTGTTCTTGAATATTTAGTATAAATAAGTATTTATTTAAATAATATACAAAATTATAAAAAAGATTAATCAATTTCCTTAAATGAACGTGAATGCTA
>JAOTQJ010167607.1:8793-26093 GCA_025642045.1 Solanum sejunctum | reverse complement strand
CTATTATTTCAGCATAATTTGATGAAGTAGCAATGACGGACTGCTTTGTAGATCGCTATGATATAGCAGTTCCTCCGTATGTAAATAGATAGCTTATTTAAGATCGAGCTTTATGTAGATATGATAAATAATTTGCGTTTGTATAACCAATAAGATTTGCATAGTTTTTATTAGTATAAAACAAACCTAAATCAACTATACCTCTTAGTTATACCAAAATATGCTTGATACTGTTCCAATGCCTTCGCGTTAGGGAAGAGCTATACCTTGCTAGCACATTAACAACAAATGTTATATCAAGTCTAGGTTGAGTTAGCAAGATACATAAATGCTCCAATAGCACTGAGGTATAGTACTTTCGAACCAAGAAGTTTTTCATCCTCTTTTGGAGGATGAAATGGATCTTTATTCGATTTAAATGATCTGACAATCGTTGAAGTACTTAACGAAATGCTTTGTCCATATAGAATCCTTTTAAGATTTTTTCAGTATAGGCAGTTTGATGAACAAAAATTTCATCTGCTAAATATTAAATTTGTAAACTCAGACAAAGTTTTTTGTCTTTCTAAGATCTTTCATTTCAAATTCTTTCTATAAATATTAAATTGCCTTTTGGACCTCTTCAGGAGTTCCAATGAGATTTATACCATCAACATAAACATCGAGTATTACAAACTCTGATCCTTCCTTATTAATGAAAATACATGGACAAATGACATTATCTATATATCCTTTATATATTAAATACTCTTTAAAGCGATTATACCACATACACCTTGATTGTTTTAGACCATATAATGATCTTTGCAATTTGACTGAGAATATTTCTTGAGACTTATTATATGTTTCAGGCATTTTAAATCCTTCTGAGATTTTCATGTAAATTTCACTGTCATATGAACCATAAAGGCAACTTGTAACTACATCCATTAGATGTATTTCAACATTTTCATGTACAACTAAGTTGATGAGATATCAAAAAGTTATTCCATTGATAACAGGTGAATATGTTTCTTCATGGTTGACACCAGGTCTTTTAGAGAAGCCTTGTGCCACAATGCATGCTTCGTAACTTACAATTTCATTTCTCTCATTTTACTTTCATACAAAAAACCATTTATAGCCAATTGATTTTACACCATCAGGGGTTTGGAGTACAGGTCCAAATACCTCATGCTTAGAGAGTGAATTCAACTCAGATTGAATTATTTCTTTTCATTTAGCCAATCATCTTTGTGTCTACATTCTACGATGGATTTAGGCTCAATATTCTCACTCTCTTACATAAGTTTAAGTGCAAAATTATATGAAAAATATTATCCACTGTAATTTTTGATCCATCTAAATTTATCTCATCATCAGTAGAATTTGTTGGAAGTTCTTCATTCACTTGATTCTTGAGCTCATTAAGTTCTTCAGGAATGTTAGAATTTCTCAAGTCTTGACCTTCTGTAGGAGGTTCTTTTGTAGTATCATCTTTGCTATTCTTTGTGCTTCTCTTTCTAGGAATTTTATCCTTTAAATCCAATAATTTACCATGCTCTAGGTGTGCTTGGGATTCAGAAGTTGTGATGCTAGCAGACGGTCCCTTTGGGATATCAATCCAGATAGGCACATTCACAGCAGGTTATTATTAGTTTCAAATCATTAAATGCATCTAACATTTGATTTGCTATTGTCTACAAGTGGATGATCTTCTGGACCTCCTTTTCATATATATGTGTACGTGGATCAAAATGAGATAGTGATGAGACTTTCCACACAATTTCTCTAATTTCTCTTTAGGGTTCCTTTTTCTCTCTCCATAATTGCAAGAAAATTATTTCATCAAACCGACAATCTATAGACCTAGCAGTAAATAAATCTCCCATCAATTGTTTAAGGTATCAGTTATCAAGGGTGAATCAAACCCAACATATATATCTAACTTTCGTTGAGGGCCCATCTTAGAATGTTGTGGTGGTGCTATAGATATGTATACCACACAACTAAAAATTCAGAGGTGAGTTATATGTGGTTCATGACCAAATACTAATCATGATGAATTTTTAGTTGTGTGGTATACATATGAGTTATATTTGGTTCATGACCAAATACTAATCATGATGAAGAATATCTATTATAATTAGTCGGTTTAAGATGTACAAGTGTTGTTGCATGTAAGATAGCGTAACCCTACATGATAGTGGGTAATTTTGATTTCATAAGCAATGGTCTTGCTATCAATTGTAAGTACTTAATAAATAACTCTGGAAGACCATTTTGACTATGAACATGAGCTAACGAATGTTCAATTTTTATCCCAATAGATGTGCAGTAACCATCAAAAGCTTGGGATGTAAATTCTCCAGCATTATCTAGACGAATAGATTTAATTGGATAATTTGAGAATTGCACCCCTAATCTTATTATTTGTACCAGTAGCCTTGCAAACGCTAGGTTGCGGTATAATAAAAGACACACGTGAGACCATCTTGATGATGCATCTATTAGGATCATATGTGAATAGGTCCATATATGTCCCCATGTATACATTTCAAAAATATTGGAACTTCGATGCCAACCTTAAGGGTTGATGGTCTGATAATTAATTTACCTTGATAACAAGCAACACATGAAGATTTATCATTAATGATGAGGCATAGAAATACGACTTTTATAACACTATAAACGTAGGATTTTTGTATGTTCTCAAGCAAAATTGTTGGTTTGATGTATATTTTGATTATTTTTCAGGAAAAATAAATAAAGCATGGTAAACGGGAAGTTCATAGTGAAAATGATGATTAAAGGGCATGAACGAAAGCCAAGTGAAGGCACATAGTGACCACCATGGCCCATGGCAATGTAGCATGGAGGTGTTGCAAGATAGGTGAATTACCATCGAAAAATGCAAAAATCATACTAAGGAAGATGAGATGTAGCCTAGACATAGTCCGTATGGTCTACCACGGACCATGGTAGTTGCTGTAGTGTTGAAAATACTCGAGTGCAACTGGAAAATAGCTAAGTCAAGGAGACATGAACCATGTATATTTATACAGGTCATGGCATTTGACCTTGGAAGAGACGCAAGCTAAATTACCATCGAAAAGTGGAGAGAATGGCTAAGTAATATGGAACAGACCATCAGCATGGGTCGTGTGGCCAACCACGGTCCGTAGTCGTCACCTTCAAATGAAGCTACACCTAGAAGTTAGCTACTTAGTGAACTGTGAAGCACGATCTATGCACATGGACAGTGCAAGACCGCATGGGTTGTATAGTTTCATGTATCCATGTTAACAACTTTTTATTATTTTAATTTAAAGTAGATTTTGTTTACTTTATATATATATATTATCTTTCTAGGGCATTCTTTTTCAGGGAGTGTGAGAGTAGACTGAAAGCATTTTCCAAGAGTTCAAAACTCTTCTTACACCTGTCACATTTTCTTTAGATCTAAATCTTACAAAGGAAGATTAGTCATTGCTTTGAAGAAAGTTAACCTTGTGAGCTGTCGATTCATTATTATTTCAAGTTTTCTCTTGTATTTCTTTGATCTATTGTTAAATCTAGAGTAAGTTCTTCATTATGATTTCTTCATATTATTGTTATTTTTTCATTTTCTTGAATATGCTAGGCTAGATCTATATCTAGGATTGTGTGAACCATGACAAGCTAATAAAATGAACTAACTTGTGGTAGATCTTGGGATTAATGTATGTATATATTGTAATATTCTTTATGTTAATTTCTTCCTCAATGAGTCGACGCATTAGGAGCATGTTTGTATTCTTTATATGCCATGAAAAGGTGTACTGATTGGGAAAAGAATCCTACAATAGAAATTCAGGGTTTTTAACCTAGTCTAAGTATTTGAGACCAAAAGGTGAAAGTATTCTGAGAACTGTAACAAAGGTTAAAAAATACTATACATTCTGAGACTGAAAAGTGAAGAATGAATTGCATTTAGGAAGGATCGAAAGGTGAATTAAATGTTACGTTATTTGTTGATCTTGTATATGTAATTACTACCAAATCTACTACACAAGTTAGGTTATTACATTGGATTCATGGGGATCACAATCTTAGTTTTTTCATAAATTATTAAAACTATAAGATATTTGAAAACTAGTTGTTGTTATTATTCTTACTCTTTAATTGGAAATTAGTTGTCACTGCGTTTGTTTCATTATTTGAGATACTAATACTACAAAAACCACAACACCCCATTTAGTTTACGTATTATTATTTTGTTTCGGGATTAGACATTATAACTGAAAAATGTCACTAATAGAGCTAATCTTACGCATTTCCTGTGGGATCGACCTCAACTTTAGTTGAGTTCTATATTTGATCAACGACACATTACTATTTCTATTGGGAGTGTAAATTTAAACGTATCAAATTTTGGCGTCGTTGCCAGAGAATATGGTGAAGAGGTGATCTATTAGTTGCTACTTTCAGCTTGTAATATTAGTCCCTAATTTTACTTTTGTTTTTTTATTTTTGTTTCTTTGTAGGGAATTAGTGTTTCATGCCAAGAACCCGTAACAAAGGTGGAACACTTGTTCTCTACAACTCCGAACTTACTAGATCAATCTGCAAAATGAATGCCCAAGAATGTGACACAGTTAGAGAGAGAGAAAGTTGGCTATGAATCCTGCAAGTGTGGGAAAGGACGACATGGGTGACGATGTTCAGGTTGGTGATGTGCCACCGGTAACACCTCTTAGACAGGCGTCGCTGCCCTGTGCACGAGCCCATGGACCTCAACAACCTCGAGTGAATAATGATAACGAGGGTATTGGAACCACGAGAGCAATAGTGCTACCCCCACTACGTGCAGGTGTTAAGTTCACTATTACCAATACTATGCTGCAGATGCTACAGTTAAAAGGGTTATTCAGCGGAGCAGCAACTGAAGATGCAAATCAACACATCTTGAAATTTTTAGCGATATGTCAATCATCTGAGATTCCATGGTTTATTTAATAAATAATAAGGTTACGATTGTTTCCTTTGTCACTTACTAGCACTGCAACTAAGTGGCTAAATAAGCTTCCACACAACTCTATCTGCACTTGGGCAGAGTTAAAAGAGGCATTTTTTGAGAGATTTTTCCCCACTTTAACACAACTAAAAATTACTGATGATAATGGGTCTCACAAGCAATTGCCAAATAAAGCACTACATGAGACTTGGGAAAGGTTCAGGCAAAAGCTTAAGCAGTGCCCAGATCATCTTCTCGTAGATGAGCACCTGAAGGCAATCTTCTATAGATCCTACAATTTTGTGAGCAATCCAATCATCGACGCTGCTTGTGGGGGATCATACATGTCTAGAACTTTCCCAGATATAGTAATAATCTTAGATCAGGTAGCCAAGAATAACAGGGCATTGTACACTCGAGAAGGAGACTATTCGGGGATTAACTTTGAGATGACTGCAGAACATTAAAAGAAAGAGGAGGAACAGGATCAAGACATAGCTCATATAAAGACTATTGGCAAAGCTGTTCTTAGATGAAGGAGTAGAAAAGGTAAAAGTTATAAACAAAATGCCCAGGTATGACGATCAAGGTTATAATTATGATGAAGAGGCGAACTTCTTAGGCAGGCAGCCAGGGGGTTACCAGCCATTCAATGTCGTTAATCAAGGTTGGAACTTCGATCATGATCAAAACTATCAAAGAAATTGGCAGAACAGAGACAACTATAGGAATCGTGAGTGTCAAAATGATGGTGATGGATGCTCCAAGTTAGAAGAGATGATGACGAAGGTTCTCAACAAAGTTGAATCTACTGAGGCCGGAATGTGGGATATAAAAATAGAGATGTCCAATGTTCGACAGTTAGTTGATTCACATTCCAGCTCGATCAAGCAACTAGAGTAGTATATGGGGTAATTATCAGCTGCATTTAATTAATAAAAAGCTGGGTCACTTCCTTGTGACACTATTCAGAACTCAAAGAAAGATTGTCATTGCATGACAATTACTATGAGAAGTGGTAAGGTACTTCCTGAACTTATTATTTCTTGTAATGAAGTTGTGGATAAAGATAAAGGCAAAATGCCTGACCCTATGGAAGTGAATGTTGATGACATTAGTGATAAAGTTGAAGTGACACCAGCAGAACTCGAACTTGCTAAAGAGACTCAGGAGTCAGACAAACCATTGACTCAATAACTGCCAGCCATTCCTAATCAACCACTACCATTCCCACAGAGGTTAAAGAAAAAGGTTGAAGATAGAAAATTTCAGAAATTCTTATCCATATTGAAAGAGATATCAGTAAGCATCCCGCTAGTAGAGGCGCAAGAGCAAATGTCGGGATAAGTTCATGAAGGACTTAGTTACTAAGAAGAGGACAACCATGATTGAACCGAACAATAATCTCCACCACTATAGTGCCATCGCCACAAGATCTCTAGTGAAACTGAAGGAAAATTCGGGAGCCGTTACTATTCTATGCACTATTGGAGCATTTGATTTTGTAAGAGCTTTCTGTGATTTGGGCGCCCGCATTAACTTGATGTCACTGGCAATGTAAATATAGCTAGGCTTAGGATCCCCCATACCCACTACAATGCGGCTGCTTATGGCGGACAGGTCAGTGAAGCGTCCCATAGGAATTTTATGTGATGTGCTTGTCCGTATGGCCAGGTTCATTTTTAGTGCAGACTTTGTTATTTTAGATTGCCAAGTGGATGTTGAGGTTCCCATCATCCTTGGGGAGACCATTTTTGGCTACCGGTAGAGCATCGATGGATCTAAAGCAAGGAGAGTTGACTTTTAGATTGAACACTAAAGAGGTTAAATTAAGTGTATGTGCTGCAATAAGAAGACCAAAAGAACTAGCTGTGATCTCTATCTTTGATATAGAAGAGGACTCACCTTCTAAAATCCCACTCGAGCAAACAATGGGTATAGATACATAAGCAGCGGTACTAATGAACTTTCTAGAAGAAGGTGTCAAAGGGTACAAAGGCACTGTCAATGCACTGCAAGGCAGGGGAACTCGATCATGCGTTCTAAAAAAGTTGGACTTAGACTTGCAAAATAGACCAATATTACAGGCCAAACTGTCTATTGAGGAGGCGCCTGTAGTGGAACTCAAAGAGTTACCCAAACACCTAAGGTATGTATTTTTGGGTTTTAACAATATTTTTCCTGTTATAGTAGTTGCAGATCTTCAAGAAAAACAGGTGACAACACTAGAGTCCGCCAATAATTCAAGCGATCTATTGTTTGGATTATTGCTAATATCATAGGGATCCCTCCAGGGATATGGATGCACAAAATTAAACTGGAAGATAATTGTGTGCCCAGTATCGAGCACCTTCGCAGGCTAAACCCACCTATGCAAGACGTGGTGAAGAAGGAAATCATCAAGTGGCCAGATGCTGGGGTGATATACCTCATTTCTGATAGCAAGTGGGTTAGTCCAGTTTAGTGTGTCCCAAAGAAAAGAGGCATGACAGTGTTAGCTAATGACAAAAATGAATTAGTTCCTTTGAGACCTGTGACTAGGTGGAGAGTATGCATGGACTTTCGAAAGCTGAATAAATAGACCTTGAAGGGCTATTTCCCCATGCCTTTCATGGATCAAATGCTAGACAGATTAGCAGGAAAAGGGTACTACTGCTTCCTGGATGGGTACTTGGGCTATAATCAGATATCCATAGCCTTGGAAGATCAAGAAAAGGCTACTTTCACTTGCTTGTATGGTAATTTTGCTTTCAGGAGGATGCCCTTTGGTCTATGTAACTCCCCACCTACTTTCCAGTGTTGCATGATGTCAATCTTCTATGACATAGTTGAGGACACCCTCGAGGTATTTATGGATGATTTCTCAATAGTGGGTGATTTTTTTGACTCGTGTCTGTCAAATCTTAATAGGGCATTGCAGCGTTGTGAAGAGGCTAATTTAGTGATAAATTGGGAGAAATGCCATTTTATGCTCAAATAGGGGACAGTTCTTAGCTATAAGATCCCCGATAAGGGCATAGAAGTAGACAAAGCAAAGATCGAGATAATCAAGAAACTACCGCCCCCCATATCTGTGAAGGGGGTTTAGAGTTCCTTGGGCATACAGGTTTGGTCTGCACTTTATAAAGGACTTCTCCAAGATTGCACATCCCTTGTGCAAACTATTGGAGAAGGATACAAGTTTCATTTTGATGAAAGTTGTAAGCATGCCTTTGAGGTCTAAAGCAAAAGTTGATTTCTGTACCCGTGGTAGTTGGCCCTGATTAGACTGCCCCATTCGAGGTGATATGTGATGCAAGCAGAATTATTGTGGGGGTTATACTCGGATAAAAGCACAACAAGATTTTTCACCCCATATACTACACCAGCAAAACTCTCAACGATACCCAAAAGAATTATACAATGACTGAGCAGGAATTGTTGGTCGTGGTATATGTCTTCGAAAAATTCAGGGCATATTTTGTTGCACACGAAAGACGCAAAAACAAAGGTTGATCAGATGGGTTCTTTTGATACAAGAGTTCGATTTTAAAGTACAAGATTGGAAACAAATTGAGAACCAGGTGGCTGATCAGTTGTCCAAACTGAAGGATGAATCACTAGCAAAGGATTCGTTGAGCATTAACGATTCTTTCCCCAATGAGCAGGTATTAGCAGTTCTTTTGATTTGATTCCTTAGTTTACTGATTCTGCTAACTTAAAGGCGAGTGACATTATTCTCGAGGGCCTTAACTTTCACTAGAAAAAGAAGTTTATTCATGACATACGCAGGTATTTCTGGGATGAACCATTTTTGTTCAGAACGTGTGCGGATGGAGTTATTAGGCAGTGCATACTGGAATAAGAAGTGATGAGCATCTTGGAGGCCTGTCATTCCTCCATAGTTGGAGGCTATCATGGGGGTGCTAGTAAAGTAAAGAAAATCCTGCAATGTGGGCACTACTGGCCCACCATATATAAAGATACCTATGATTTTGTGCAAAATTATGATTAGTGCCAGTAACAGGGTAACATCTCAAAGCGCCAAGAGTTGCCTTAACCCTAATTCTCGAGGTGGAAATGTTCGATGTGTGGGGCATTGACTTTATGGGCCTATTTTTCACTTTATACAGAATGAAGTACACCCTTGTGGCAATAGACTATATTTCTAAATGAGTGGAAGCGGTTGCATTACCAAACAATGAGAGCCGGAGCATTACCAAACATCTTTTCCAAGTTTGGGACATCCTAAACTATCTTCAGTAATAGGGGTTCTCACTTCTGTAATAAGGTTTTCCATGTTGTGCTAGCAAAATATGGAGATTGACAACACAAGATAGTTATGCCCCATCACCCACAGACTTGTGATTGAGTTGAAGTGTCAAATAGAGAGATCAAGGAAATCTTAACTAAGTACATGAATGCCACACAAATTGTCTGTGCAAGGAAGCTAGATGATGCTCTTTGGGCATATAGAACAGCCTAAAAGACACCCATTCTCATGTCCCGATATCAATTGGTGTTTGATAAGGCTTGTCATCTGCCTGTGGAGTTAGAGCACAAGGTGCTCTGGGCACTGAAAAAGCTTAACATGAATTAGCATGAAGTCACCAACTTGAGACTCGATCGAATCAATAAGTTGAAGGAGTTTCGTCTTCACGCATATGAGAGTGCAGCACTTTACAAGGATAAGATGAAATTCTAACACGATAAGCATATCGCTCCATGAACTTTTAGTGTTGGTGATAAGGTACTGCTGTACAATTCCAGGTTGCAGTTGTTTCCACAGAAATTAAAATCCTGGTGGTCTAGCTTATATAAGGTTGCCCATGTATTTCCATATAGTGCAATTGAACTGGAAACTGAATTTGGGCAACGATTCAAAGTTAACGGACAACAAGTCAAGTGGTACATCGGTGCAGCAGAAGAAGTTTCAGTGATCGAGATCAAGTTTCTTGAAGAAGTATGAGAAATCAAGCAAAAGTATCGTGCCGCAAAGTTAAATCAAGCGCTTCATGGGAGGCAGGCCATGCATTGTAATATATAAAGAGTTATAAGTATTGATATCTTGCATTTTATAATTTTGGTTTTCATGTACTTTTAGATGTTATCACTGAAGTTATGGCATATTTCATGTAAAGGGATACATGGCGTATTGCAGAAGAGAGCAAAAATTTAGAGAAAAAAAGTGTCAGGTTTGCATTTACAGGGCCGTATAGAGTAACACGGCCTGTGGGGATTCCCATTTAGAATAACACATCACAGGTTTGAGGATCTTTGGTCCAAGTAGTGCCACACGGCCAACTCAAATGGGTCGTGGATTGGTGGACAGTCCGTGGTGCTCCACATACAAGCTAATGTGCAACAGGAGAATCTTCAAAGTTTTGTTAGGGTATGTTCAACATACACGAACCATGATAATTTACACGAACCATGATAATCTACACGGACTGTGTTTTTCCATGATAAAAAAAAAAAAAAAAGAAGCCTGATCGGTCAAACATGTGCAATGCACATTCTGTTGGGACACATGCCAACTCCACGGGCCGTATTAATTATCACGATCTATATTGATGCCCATGGAAATGATTGAGTGTTTAGGATAATCATTATTGTGAAATTTATTTTTAAATAAGGTGATACATTGGTCCAAATGGACCGTTCCAAGTGGCATTGGTCGTGAGGCCAACCAGGGAAGGTTGTTGACCAGTTAACTTTTGTTGACCAAGCTTTTGAAAACCCCAAAAAAGACTTGTCCCAACACTCACTTTCACCTTTACCTTTCTCTCTCACTCTACGCACCCCCTGTATCTTCTTCAAGATTTTTTTTTTTTGTTTTCTCAAAACACCCAAAAATTTTCACTCTTCTTTGTACAATTCGTGCTAATATTCACGATCCATAGCTTTACATTTGGTCTGAATTTGTATTTTTAGAAGAAGAGTTATCAACTTTCTTGTCATTGACCAATTAAGTAACACAATTCTTCCTTCTTGAGTATATTTTCTTTGATGCATGTGTAAATTTATTTTTACCTTTGATTGTGGATTTGCATTTTAGGTGTGCATAAGATTGTGAAAATCACCATTGTTGGGCTGTGTAGTGAAACTCATGAATGTTTATAATTTTTCATAGATCTTTATGAAATTCTTGAAGAACTTGTGGGTATTTGTAGGTGTGATAGCAGATTTATGATTATCTTGCTTGGGCTAGGGGTTTCGTGGGGGTCGGAGTACTTTGGTTGACAAAATCACTCGACGAGGAAGCACAGCTCAGTACATGCCCGCGACCCATATTGGGTCCCACGCGTATGGCTTCGTCCAATGTAGTGTCAAGCACCTTTCATGCCTCGTTTACACGGATAGTGTCATGTTACACGGCTCGTGTAGGGTCACGTATATAAAAAAATAATTTTTCTTAATTTACTTTGTCAAATTTCTTTTAGCATTCAAATTGTGTTATAATTTTTGTGATATTATATCTTTCTCAATATTTTATATATCTTTCTATAGAAATTTTGCAGTTTACTATAACATTTTGCCATCCTTTAGTATTTTGTTATCTTTTAGTATTTTACATATCTTTCTCAATCTTTGAATTTTTGGTTGGTTATATCTTTAACCCATAAGTGCATTTACCCTATGATAGACTGGGTGACTCCATTTTTAAGGGTATTCATCACTTTTATGCCATAGGGGATGTTATGAATACCCGTTAGTGTGTAATTTTTTGGTTCACATTAGCTAACCATTATAATTTGTTTGCGACGCTTGCAGATAATACGGGTCCAAGACCAAAACCAACCAAATCTAGGGATGCTCCAAGGTCCCGCCTATATAATTCTCCAACAGTATCGACAAGTGAAGGTGGGGCAGACAGCTTTGACAATGATTCCTCCGAAGGATCTGAGGTCCTTTATACTGGACGTGTCTCACCTCACTCCCCACCCACTACTCGGGCGTAGCAAGTAGTCACGTAGCCCCCCAGTCTAAAGAGGGTGTTCCGTATGCGGGACCTGAGGAGGAATATGTACACAAGGAAGCAAAATAGGTAGAAGAACTAGCACGCACCCCATAAGCTAAGCAACAGGCTGATGAGATAGCTCTCCTTGATAGCGATGATGAGGGGATACGGTATGCAGTCTCAAAGATACTGGACATTGAGACCGCAAGGTGTCTCATTATATTCTTGTGCGTAGGATGGACGTCCCACGGGTAAGACTTCGTCCCACGGGTAATGATAACACGTTTCAGCCATCTTATGAATCCTTGATAGCGTGTTTGATGTCAAAGTATGGAATTAATATGCTATGAATTATTACTATGAAAAAGCAAGACTAGACTTTATCTGATCCAGTAGACGTGCCTTACCCATGCCTGATCCGATCACTCGCTGCCTAGGTCATATTCCTACCACACGATATTTGAATGACAGGATAACTCCTAAGGGTGTGGTAAATATTTCACTAATCAAAGATGTCACTAATTCGCGGTGAGAACACGCATACTAGGGGGCCTGACAGCCTTTCCCCAAGCACCTCCATAGTAGCCTTTGACAATTGAGGATTATGCCACAGTCCCACCTTTAAAAGGAGCTTCCGAGAAACTCGGATGCAATGGTACAACACCTCCAGTTCAGCAAGGCTACATCAATGTTCCCTATGAGTTTTTAGCCCGAATAGTGACAGAGCTACGACATCAAATTATTAAAAGGATGCCCCATGTGGTTCATTCTCATGTACAATAAGTTGTGGCACAACGTGATACTGAACATGTGGCCTAAATGAATGTCTTCCAAAGCCAACTGAACACTCTAGAGGCATATATTCATTCCATGTTTGGGAGTATGTCTGAGGAAGAGATGCAAAATCCTGTTCAAACGATAAATGATCTAATGGCTCAGATAACGCAGACGATCAAGCAATACCACCTCCAGAATCATAGATGCAGTTATTCAATGCTCCCGTAGCACCTATTTTGGATGAGACTTGGGGAGTTTCACCTGGCCTAACTGCTATTCCTGCGCCACCTCCGGCTCAGCCCCATAAGAAAGACAAGGGTAAGCCACATAGCAGCAACTAAAGCAGCCCTCCATAGGACCCATAAAGAGAAGAGGAGAGGTAGATGCATAGAGTCATATGGGCCCAATGATGTGCATAGGAAGTAGTACAAATATGAGTATCTAGAAGCAGCATTGACCATGATGATGCTTACGATCCCAGTGAGCCTCCAGGAGGGTTTGGACCTAATGACGTAACCAATGCCTAGGCCATCTCAGGTATGTTCCCCCCTCTTTGTAATCTTTCATTTTGTTTGCTGGAATGTAGTGGATACACTACATCGTCTTTTTGGTAGGGTGGTCCTTTCTGACACTTGATAGTTTTTCTTGCCATGTTTCTTTTCTCTCAAGATCACTATCTAGCAGAACTGACATGTTTAGGTTATTTTTGTTTAAAATGTAATGTTTGTATAGAGACAAGTATTTATTTAAGTTATGGGTAACTCGTGGTGAAAATGCCCAAAATTAAACAGTTTGCAGAAACCCTTTATATACCTACATTCCTCCTGACATGCTTGTATACCTTTTGGGAAGACATTATGTACTGTATGGTTGATATCTTGATGACAGAAGCATAACCGCATTGTTTAGTGCTGATTAGTGCAAGTAATACGTCATCTGCGTGTGAGAAACTTTGACTAAGTCTGTAAAAAAAATCTATATAATAATAATAAAAATAATAATAATAAACAAAGCGGTGACCACTCTATAGTAAAAAAAGTTGAAAAAGAGGGACAAGAAGAACTTGGCAAGAAGAGATTTGAAGGTTAGACCAAAATAATATTTTGGGAAGAAATTCAATCATTTTAAGGCATAAAAACATCCTATCTTAACCCGAGCCAACGTTACAAGCCACAAAAGTCCTAATGTAATCCTAAAAATGTCATTAAATAGTCAAGGTAGTGAAAATAAGTGCAAGCTTATGGCATGTACTTGTGCATTGAATGGATGTATTTTTGAGTGCAAGTGTATATGTTCCAATCTCTACTTCATATGGATAAATTGTGTGAGAGACTTCTCTTGTAGTGAAGACACTAACTTTGCACTTGTTTGCTTCTAGTATAATTGGTTCATCTTTGTTTCTGATAGTATTTCGGTTCATTGTACATGTATGATGTTAACCTTGATTCATGTGGGTATGTTTGGGGATGTAAGAACATTTTTACACAAGTTTTTGGGGTATGGATGTTAGAAATCAAATAGTTACCCGTAGTTCAAATTGATCACTTGCATTTATACTTTATTTTATTAAGTTGTTATTGCTTGAGGACAAGCAATCATTCTAAGTTGAGGGTGTTGATGAGGTGTAGAAATACAACTTTTATAACGCTTTAAATATAGGATTTTTGTACGTTCTCAAGCAAAATTGTTGGTTTGATATATGTTTTGATTATTTTTCAGGAAAAATAAATAAAGCATGGGAAATGGGAAGTTCACAGTGAAAATGATGATTAAAGGCCATGAAATGAAGCCAAGTGAAAGCATACAGTGACTACCACAGCCCGTGGAAGGTGGCACGATCCGTGGCAATGTAAGGTGACTCATGATAGGTGAATTACTGTCAAAAAATGCAAGAATCACACTAAGGAAGATGAGAAAGAGCCTAGACACAATCAGTATAGTCTACCACGGACCGTGGTAGTTGCAAATACTCAAGTGTAACTGGAAAATAGCTAAGTCAAGGAGATATGGACCATGTATATTTATACAGGTTGTGGCATTTGACCGTGGAAGAGACACAAGCTAAATTACCATTGAAAAGTGGAGAGAATGGCTAAGTAATGTGGAACGGACCATCACCACGGGTCGTGTGGCCAACCACGGTCTGTGGTCATCACCTTCAAGTGAAGCTACACCTGGAAGTTAGCTATTTAGTGAACTGTGAAGCACATTCTGTGCACATGGAACGTGCAAGACCATACGGGTCGTATAGTGTCTCGTACCCATGTCGACAACTTTATATTATTTTAGTTTAAAGTAGCTTTTGTTTACTTTATATATATATATATATATATATATAACACGTTATCTTTCTAGGGCATTTTCTTAAGGGAGTGTGAGACACAACTGAGAGGATTTTCCAAGAGTTCAAAACTCTTCTTACATTTCCCTTCACATTTTCTTTAGATCTAAATCTTAAAAAGGAAGATTAGTCACTTCTTTGAAGAAAATTAACCTTGTGAGTTGTGGATTGAAATGAAAGTTAACTTTGTGAGCTATGGATTCATTGTTATTTCAAGTTTTCTCTTATATTTCTTGATCTATTGTTAAATCTAGAGTAAGTTCTTCATTATGATTTCTTCATATTATTATTATTATTATTATTATTATTTCATTTTCTTGAATATGATAGGCTAGATCTATATCTAGGATTGTGTGAATATGGTAGGCTATAGATCTAGATATTATAATACCCTTTATTTTAATTTCTTCCTTAATTAGTCGATGCATTGGGAGCATGTCTATATTCTTTACATGCCATTAAAAGATGTACTGATTGGGAAAAAATCCTATAATAGAAATTTAGGGTTTTTAACCTAGTCTAAATACTTGAGACCGAAAGGTGAAAGTATTTTGAGATCTATAACAAAGGTTTAAAAACATTATACATTCTAAGACTGAAAGGTGAAGAATGAATTGCATTTAAGAAGAATGGAAAGATGAATTAAATGTTATGTTATTTGTTGATCTTGTATATGTAATTACCACCAAATCTACTACACAAATTGGATTACTGTATTGGATGTCATGGGGATCACAATCCTAGTTCTTTCATAAATTATTAAAACTATGAGATATTTGAAAGCTAGTTGTTGTTATTATTCTTACTCTTTGATTGAAAATTAGTTGTCACTGCATTTGTTTCATTATTTGAGATACTAATACTACAAAAACCACAGCCCCCCATTTAGTTACGTATTATTATTTTGTTCTGGGATTAGATATTATAATTGAAAAATGTCATTAATAGAGCTAATCTTACTCATTCCCTGTGGGATCGACCTCAACTCTGATTGAGTTCTATATATGATCAACGGCCGCTTTACTATCCCTATTGGGAATGGAAATTCGGGCATATAAACTTGTAAGCATCTTTAGGTTCTTTAGCGGTCGACCAGTTAAATTTTCAAGAATTCGTTTCAACATTATTGATCTAGGATGAGCTACTTAGTCATGCCATAGCTCAAAAGTTTTTGTATCAGTAAACTTTTGGTTTACGATTGAATGTGCTTCAATTGCACTAATTTTTGCATAATATAGACCAAATGATAATAAAGTTGGTAATTTTTCCAAAATATATTTATGACTTAGACACTCTTGGTTATACCAAGATATTCAATATTCATTTCATTTAGTGTCTCAATATTATATCCATTTCTACGGATATCTTTAAAACTTATTCCTTGGGGATTTATCAGGCTTATCAATGTTCATACTTTCATAGATATTTAAATTTCCTTTTGGAAAATTTAAATAGTCCCTATATCCAGATGCATAGGTTTCATATTAGCTTTAGACAAAAAGTTTGCCTGTGGACTTTTTGGCTCTTTTTAATGATGCCTGATATACTTGAACAAGGCGTTTCGATGACCGACATATCCTTGAACAGTGTCCCTTACCTCCACATCTATGACATATGCTTTCTGAATTTTTCTTTGAAAAAGCTTCTAGCGTTTCTTCATTCTTCTGATCGTGCCTCAGTGCGAGACGATCATCATGCTTTCTTCTTTGACCACGGCCACGACCACGACTACTCCTAGGGCAATTATTTATTTCTTGTTGGTTACAATTCACCTGATTCACTTTAGGGAGTGGCGAAGAACCAATGAGCCGGCTATCATGATTTTTCATTAACAATTCATTATGCCTTTTAGCAATAAGAAGGTGAGAAAGTAATTCCAAATATTTTATAAATCTCATACTACTATATTGTTGTTGCCGGAGCATATTTGCGAGGGAAAATGTGGAGTATGTTTTTTCAAGCTTATCTGTTTCATTTATTTTTTTCTTCCCATAAATTCAACTGTGATATAGTTCTAAAGATTACTGAATTATACTCGGTTATATTTTTAAAATCGAATAATTTTAGATTTAACCAATCATGATGTGCTTGTGGGAGAATGACCAACATTAGGTGGTCGTATCTTTCTTTTAGATTCTTCCACAATTTAAGAGAATCGTTTATTGTCAGTATTGTTATTTTAATTCCTCTTCAAGATGGTGGCGGAAAAAAATTAAAGCTTTGGTACAGTTTTGACTAGATGCTTCATTCTCATCTTTAATGGTGTC
>JAOTQJ010167590.1:0-26094 GCA_025642045.1 Solanum sejunctum | reverse complement strand
AGGTCCCCAAACTTTTCTATTTTAATCCAATTAAGGACTCCCGACTTCAACCAAATTTTTACCCGCGAAAATTCACTGAATCGCATACTTCCGCACCATAAGTTAGTAAAATTTAAAATACACCTCCATCACCATAATTTTCCCGAATAAGCAAGTAACATCCATTTAGTTAATTACGGGGTCTAACAATTAGTTTTATCTTTAGGAATTTCATTCGTTCCTAAATCCAGAACAACACATGGCCCGATTCTCGTGTAACCAGAGATATATAGGTAACTTGAATACCAAAGTGTCAACCGTAATATTTTTTACAACCACATTTGTTCCATTCAATCCTTCTGATATTATTTCACCAGTCAGACAAAATCGATTACTCCGTCAACTTTCTTTGCTTAACAATTCATCCTTCATTTCTGCGCAAAGAAGGGCAGCTATTGACACCTAATTTTGACCTACCTATACCCATTTTAGATTGTCATTTCATTAAAATAGGTATTTTTGATACTTTTTAAATAAATACATTTATTTTAAAATTTTATCCAATGATTATGTATTTTTTACTTTTAAACTTTGAAAATTTATTCATTATATTTTAAAAATTATTTTACTTATTATTATTTAATTTATTATAACAATTAGTATTTTGTTATATAATAGTAGTAGTAGTAATATTTTAATATTATTTACTATTGTTACTTCCATTATTATTTTCTTTACTTAGTGTTAATATTTAGTGTCATATTTTAAATATAATTTCCATCACTTTATTTATCAATTTATTAATTTAAAATAATAACTTTCATAACAATTTTATCATATAGTATATGTATTTTCGTTAAATAAAGATTATAATTTAAAATATTGTATTTATTAATTGGATGACAATCTATTCAATTTCACCCCAATTTGCTTAATTTGTAATCTTTTCTATCCCTTTATTTCAATTTTAGTCAAATTTCTTATAATTTATTTTAGTTCTAGTCAATTCTTTCACAATTTCTTTTAGTTTTAGCCTAAGTTGGATCAATGTGTTGATCAATCCTAAATCCCAAACCAAATTCCGTTTAACCCAATTTATTTGACCCATCCGAATAATTCAAATCTGACCCAACATTATAATTTTAATCTCATCCATTCGTTCGTATTGATCAATGGTCCATATCAAATCTCTAGTTTATTTTCCTTCTTTACTTATACATACCAAGACCCCTAACCCATTTTCATTTTTTTTTTTACTTACCAGTAAGCAAAACCACACCCAATTTTCTCCTTGCCACTACTCTTCTCCACCACCATCAAGCCGCCACTGGCTACCTCTCTTCTCTCGTTTCCACTATTTGCCGGTGACTTTCGTCGCTGGTTCCACAAAAGCAACAACCGTGATGCCATCTCTCCACCCATCAAACCTGCAGCAAATAGTCACTGAGACTCTTATTTCTTCCTCTCCTACCACCGTACAACCACTCTCGCCACTGCATTTGGCGGACCAACACTTTTTTCCCTCACGTTGCCATTCCAGTGAACTACACCAATCACCTCTTCTTGTTTTCCCCTATTCGAAAAATCCCAAAATTCTTCCTCTCGCTTTGTCTTTTTCCTCTCCATCACTACTAGCCACAATATCAACCAAATTAATAGTGATCCTGTATTTTTTTAGATTTGTGTTACAAGACAAACTCACACGCTTGATTTTTATGGTTTTTTTAAGCTTTGTTGTTGCAAAAGTGAAGGAGTATCATAACACTCAGTTATTGGGGTAATCTTGGTGTATTTCTTTAGCTCTTGCGTGTATTCATTCCTTAGCTGATTGATACAATCTCAATATCCATGAGTCTATCAAAAGTTTGATTTGTTTTCCTTTTCTATTGGTTCCTTTAAATGTGTCAGTCTCAATTTTTTCAATTTTGGATAAGATCTTGACTGATATTGGGTTTAAATTAATTTGATTACCTTGAGTTGATTGAGTGATCTATTTTAGGGGAAATCTTTATAAATATATGCAATTTACCTTTCAATACAACTGGGTACTTATTTATTTTTGACTATATTTTAATTACCTTGGATAACTTGTCTAATTAAGAAAATGGTAGCTTAATTGATTTGGTAAAGTTTGATATATTATTTTTCACTTTTTAACTACAATAGAGGCCAACTCTTTCCAATATATAGATGAGACTTCTCTTTTTCAGTGAGGATCATCTCTCCAACTCCTTATTTCATAGACAATTTGCACTTCTCATACGTACTCTATGCTATTCTATCCCATTCAATATATTTTTCTCGTTTATACAATATCAAAAAATAGAGAAAACAGAGAAAAAGTTCTTCTTATATTCTAAAAGGTTTTACTTTAAAAGGTTCTGATATTCTTCATAAAATTCATATGAAAAAAATGCTCTATATTAATTTAATATTCTCCTTCCTCATAAAAAGAAAAGAAGAAGTAAGAACTCTTTGACTACTCCCTATTCTTCAACATTTTCGTTAACTGGTGAATATTATTATTATTATTATTATTATTATTATTATTATTATTATTATTATTATTATTATTATTATTATTATTATTATTATTGTGCATATTACTCCTTTCGTTTTTGTCTAGTAGGTTTTAAATTCAAGTTAAAATAAGTGAATAAAATTCAAGTTAAAGACCTAAGTGAATAAAATTTTGTGTTGTATAATTACTTGATCACTTACTAAAAATTAATAATCAAGTTTCTTTATTAACATTATTTAGTCAAGTTAATTTAATGTATCACCTAGAATTAATCACTTGATCAGTTACTTTTATTTCATCACCCATTTGACTAAGTAAAATAAAATTAAAATAATTTATTACTTAGCATTAATTTAGGATTTTTAAAATAAGAGACTCTACTTATTATTTGCAACCCCCACATAAGGCATGAGATATGGCCGGGACCCGCACTTGCCACCTCAAAGGGTGCTTAAACCTTCGCTTTGAGGTAATTTGAGCCCTTACCCGATCTCTGGTGACTTAAACTTCAATTTAGATTTAGGTTTAAAATGGTATCCTTATGCACCCGAATATTAGGTGGCGACTCTTCAAATTTTTAAAAATCCCGAAAGAGTCTTTGTCATGACGTCGTCTAGGTTCCCATCTTTTTGCGACAAGAAATGGAAGGTGACAGATACATGGTATAACTTTGACGTATATGCAGGATTGGAGGTGAAACGTCCCAAAAATGTGCTTCGAAAATGCCCATAATTTTAATTTTTATATATCTCAAAATCCGTGCGCAATATCAAAAATTCGACTTTATTTTCTTGATCAGAGGACAAAATTTATGGAGAATGGGTATAGCATCGATTTTAGAAGACCCGTAGCGAAAAAGAATTTTTGCCAACTTTTAACAAAACAGTGGGCATCCGTGTTGGCTTCGCGACACGGACCTATAGCGGAGCAGTATTATCACTTTCTTAATTCTTTCTGTTTCAGCCTAAGGTATTGGAGTCTTAGATCCATGACCATTTATGTGTAAAAACACGTATACATAGCCATTTTTCAACTCCATATCACCCAAGACACTCTCAAAGCCCTCTCCAAGATTTAACCAAATATTTCATGCAAAAGAAAGTATCTCAAGCTTAATTTCGAATCTCAAGAACTCCATTCAAGCTTCAAGTCTTCCTTCAAGTTACATCAAGAAAACCTAAGTTTATGGTATGTGAGTTTCATCCATTGAGTCCTTTTACCCATAGATCCCAATCTCTATTTTTATGAAAATTGCATCTTTTCAAGTTGTATTATCGATGGGTATCTTCTATTATGGATTATGAGTATAAATTATGTTGGAGTTTTATGAAATGTTGATTTATTATACATGACTATCTATTTCAAGCTTGTACTATGAATGAGTTTTGTCTATTGAGACTATGCATATTTTGAGCTATAAAACTATGATTTATTATGAGATTTGATGATCAATTTTAAGGTATCTTATATGAGGGTTTTACTATATGTTGGTGGGTTGATTTGCATTAAGTTTTTTCATATTATTACATTCTTGAATTGCATGATTTTTAACAAGCATTATATGCCTCCCAAGTGTTTGATAGAATGTCTTGACAAGAATTCTTGAGTTATTGATAATCTATTGCATGATTTATGAGTCAAGTGATTTTATGATAATTTTGGTCTTTCAAAATATATTTAATTCATGAAAATATCTATGGTATTGTAAATACCAGATTAAGCCCTCTTCTAAAGATTTTACTTCTTGTGAGCCTTTGATGTAAATGCAAGGGCAATGTTTGATGATGATCTATTCTTATGTTTTAAATTTAGACTCACCATTAGAGGTCAAAGATGTTTTAGAGCTACTCATTTCATGTTTTCATATTTCTTACAAATTGCTAAAGTGTGATTATTTCAATTATTCAATGGGATTAGGCTGAGCACTGATGGATGGAGGGTTTTCTCTCTTTCCTCAAACTATGTGCCAACATAGAAGTGTACTTTACCCTTGCTTTACTAGTGGATCCATTTAGTGCACTTCTTAATGAAATTCACCCCAAATGGGACAGTTTTCTGTAAGGGGGGTTGCTTCTCTGAAATGGGACAAGCTCACATAAGGTGAAGTATCGTTTAGCTTGGCAAGTAGACCACCTCTATACCAATGAGAGATAATCATCAAAATTTCAAGTTGTCGCTTACTTGGTCTTATTCTTTGTCGGTTAAGGTATCTTCCCATATATGTATTATGTTCTAAGCAAGTTGAATGATTTATAACATGTCCTACTTCAAGCATTGATCATGCATGCCATATTGAGATTATGCTCATCCTTTGCCTATTATATGCATTTTGACTATATTGGCTTATGTCTTGTTGCATTGCACCCAACATACTTAGTACATTCAAACGTACTAACACATACTTTATGCCTACATGATATCACCATGTAGGGACTGGAGCTCCTCTTGATCATCCTCCACGTGGCTTGTGAGATTACTCGAAGATAAGCTTGGTGAGTCCACAAGTTCGGGGACACTATCTTCTTTTTCTTACTATCTCTAAGACTTCTTTATGTTGAACATATAAGATTATGAGTGTGATCTGAGAAACTATATTTGCCCCTCCTCCATTCCACGTATAGGGGCGTTGTTAGAATATTATGATGTATTTATGCTTTTATGATATCAAAGACCTCCCTTAGTCTCACTTTCCCTTTTTTATATATCTTTTGTTATTATTTACTTTGCTTCTGTGACCAAGAATGTGTGATTGATATGCTGAGAGGCTTGTCTGGGTCCCTTCAGATTCCCATTTGTCGTGTCACGTTTAGGCCCAAGGTCAGGGTCGTGACAAAATTTATATCAGAGCACTAGGTTTTTAATGGTCCTCACAATCGAACACATCACGTTGATTAAAGTCTTATTCATTGTTGTGAAGTGTGCCATTATTATGAGTAAGAGGCTGTGGGACATTTTAGGAAATATTTTACTTTTTCATAATCTATATCGTGCAGCAAAGCTAAGTCCCCTAAGGCTTATTACTTATCCTAACTATTGCATTTCAGAATATATCTCAAGCTATTCAGAACAGTGATATTTCTAATACTGATATTCGTAATTCTCTATGTATAATTGCCAAAGCTATGACCACCCAACTCAACAAATTAGTGGGCACCCTCGAGAGCTCAAATGATAAAAAGAGGACGAAAAAGGCCAAGAGGGTTTGAG
This sequence comes from Solanum sejunctum, assembly GCA_025642045.1. Lineage (NCBI taxonomy): Eukaryota > Viridiplantae > Streptophyta > Magnoliopsida > Solanales > Solanaceae > Solanum > Solanum sejunctum. The sequence continues at coordinate 20,387 of JAOTQJ010167590.1, read as the reverse complement.
TTGAGGGTGATTCATCTTTTACTAGACTATCGGTGCCAGTGTACCTAAAGAAAAGGACCCCTTTTGCCACTTGTCAAGGGTGTGGCAAAAAACACTAAGGGAGGTGCTTAGTTGGGATTATAGATTGCCTCAAGTGTGGCAGTTTTAGGCATAAGATAAGGGGTTGCCCGATGGCCTCAAAAGAAACGATAAGAAGGGTGCAATTTGGATAGAGGCTCCTTTATGCTAAGCCCAATGGCAATGGTGGAGTGATCCATCCTAGGTGCCAGAAGTATGGGAGAAATTATAGTGGCACATCTTGGAGGAACACGGATGCATGCTTTTGGTATGGCAAGATGGGTCATAAGGTTCTTGATTGTCCATATGCTCAAAGAAAAGCCAAGGGTGTTGATGTTGAAGCCTCTTCTCCATGCTACAAATATGGGAAGTACCATTTGGAAGATTATTTGACAGGTTCAGGTGCATATTTCAAGTGTGTCCCAAGGGATCATAAGTGAATATGTTGTCCATGGATTATTGAGGATTATGAGGATGATTGTGGACGTTCTCAACCATACCCCTCTATGGGTCACTAGACTTGGCATGGTGCTTCACAGACATGTTAAAGGTTTTTGATTTTGATGTGTATGCATTGATAGACCTGGGTGCCACTCTTTCTTTTATTACTCCTTTTATTGTCCAAAAGTTTCATATTAGTCCCAAATTATTGTGTGAACTTTATGAAGTGTACCCTCGTTGGCGAGTCCATTGTTGCTAAACGAGTCTATAGAAATGGTCCTGTGTTCATATTGCGAAAAGTCTTGCCTTGTGATTTTGTTGAATAAGACATGGTGGATTTTGATGTCGTTCTTGGGATGGATTGATTGCATGCATATTATGCATCTATTGATTGTAGAACCCATCGAGTTAAATTCCAATTACCTAATGAGCCTGTCTTTAAGGTGGAAAGTCGTGATGTGGTGGTCAAGGGTAGATTCATTTCTCGTCTTAAAGCCTAAAAATTAATTTCTAAAGGTTATCTTTATCATCTTGTTATGGTTAGGGATGTTGAGTCCAAAGTCCTTCCTATTGAGTCGGTTCTAGTGGTTCATGAGTTTCTTGATATCTTTCCCAATGAGCTTTTCGGTGTCCCTCCCAAAAGGGAAATAGATTTTGGTACAAGCCTCCTTCCCGATACTCCCATTTCTATTTCCACTTTTCATATGGCTCCGAAAGAGTTGAAGGAGTCGAAGGAGCAATTGACAGATTTGTTGGAAGATGATTTTATAAGGCCTAGTAAATCACCTTGGGATGTATCAGCATTATTTGTGAAGAAAAAGAATGATTCTCTTAGACTGTGCATTGATTACCAATAACTTAATAGAGTCACCATAAAGAACAAGTATCCTCTACCAAGGATTGATGACCTTTTTGATCAACTTCAAGGGGCTAGTCACTTTTTTAAGATTGATTTCTGGTCCAGGTATCACCAAGTGAAAGTAAGGGAGTGTGATATTCCCAAGACGACTTTCTGGACTAGGTATGGGTACTTTGAGTTTGTGGTTATGTCCTTCGAGTTGACTAATGCACCGACTATATTTATGGATCTCATGAATAGGGTCTTTAAACCCTACCTTGACTAGTTTGTGGTAGTTTTTATTGATGATATCCTGATTTATTCCCATCAAGAGAAGGATCTTGTGAATCACTTGAGGTTGGTGTTGCAAATCTTGAGGGAGTAGAGGTATGAAAAATGTGCATTTTGGTTGAAAGAGGTCACTTTTCTAGGGCATGTGGTGTCGGGTAATGGCATTAAGATGGATTCTAAGAAAATAGAGGTGAATAGAAATTGGCCTAGACCTTGACTCCATTGGACATTAGAAGTTTCTTGAGTTGGGCTATTATGGGAGGTTTGTAAACGATTTCTCTTCTATTGCTCTCCTATGAATAATTGACACAAAAGAAGGCAAAATTTGTATGGACCGATGACTGTGAAAAGAGTTTTCAATCTTTGAAAGATAAGCTTGTCTCCGCTCCTATCTTGGCTTTACCGGAAGGGTTGGAAGGATTTGTTGTATATTGTGATGCCTCAAGAATTTGTTTGAGGTGTATTTTAAGGCAAAATGGTGAGGTGATAGCATGTGCCTTTAGACAACTTATAGTGCATGAGAAGAATTATCCCACGCATCTCTTGAATTGACAGCCATGGTATTTGCTTTGAAAATTTACCGACCACAAGAGTCTCCAATATATGTTCACCCAAAATGATCTCAACTTGATACAAAGAAGGTGTTTAGATCTCCTTAAAGATTATGATATAAGTGTGTAATATCACCTCAGGAAAGCTAATATTGTGGCCGATGCTTTAAGTAGGGTCTCTATGGGTAGTCTAGCTCATGTTGATGATGTTGGCAAAGAGGTGGCTAAAGAGGTTCACCGACTGACTAGATTGGAGGTTAGGTTGGATGAAGTTGATAGTGGGAGTGGTGTAGTTGTTAATGGTTCTAAATCTTTTTTGATTGAGGAGGTAAGGGCTAAACAAAATCTTGACCCTGCCTTGACAGAGTTTAAGGCCTTAGTGTGAGATGGTAAAATAGAGGTTTTCTACCAATGGGGAGATGGTACCTTAGGTACCAAGGTAGATTATATGTGCCTAATGTTGATGACTTGAGGGAGTTTAGTTTGAGAGAGGCTTAAGATTCATCCTAATCTATTCTTCCCGATTCCATAAGAATGTATAGAGACTATGGGAAGGTACCTTAGTGAGGTTGGTGAGATGGCTTTGATTGTACTGAATTTAGTTACGGAAGCTTTGAAAAGGTAAGATTGATAAGGTAAAGGTTAAAGATGGCTCAAAGTGGGCAAAAGTCATATGCTGCTGTGAGAAGGAGAGATCCTGAGTTTAAGGCTAGTGATTGGGTTTACTTGAAGGTCTCACCCATGAAGGGTGTGGTCTGATTTTACAAGAAAAGGGAATCTAAGCCCAAGGTTTGGGGGTCCTTATAGGGTGTTGAGGAGGATTGGTAAGGTAGCCTACGAGTTGGAGTTGCCATTAATATAAGTATGTCCGGCCTTACATGTACCTATGTGGAGAAAGTGTATGGGTGACCCAAATGGTATTGTGTCTTTCGATATTATTGGTGTTGTAGAAGATAATTTGACCTATGAGGAGGTCTCGATGGAGATTTTAGATAGACAAGTGAAGATATTGAGGAACAAAAATGTTGCAGCCGTCAATGTCTTTCTGAGGAATCAACAAGTGGGAAGTGTCATATAGGAAGCTGAAGTAGACTTGAAAAAGCAATATTCGTACCTCTTTCATTCTACACAAGCTTAAAATAACAAATTAAGTCCCGTCTCTGATTTCAAGTCCTAATTTTTTGCACTCATATCATGTTGCATGGATTCATGTTTATGGTAAGAAGTTTATGGTGATTTTTGACACTTATGTTGAGGCTTTTTGAAAATAATGTTTAAATGCATTTGTCACTTTCATGTTGGGCTGAAATCTTCATGATTACTTCTCTTATGTACATTTCTTTAACATTTAGGGATGAATGTTCCCAAGGAGGAGATATTGAAATGCCCCAAAATGTGCTTCGAAAATGTCTATAATCGTAATCTCCATACATCTCAAAATTCTGGTGCGATATAAAATATCTGACTTCACAGTCTTGATCAGGGGAAAAAATTGAGTTGGAATTGGGTATAACTCAATTTTAGAAGACCCATAGCAAAAGCTGATTTTCGCCAACTTTTCACAAAATAGTGGACATCTGCGTTGGCTTCGCGACACAGACCTATCGCAGAGCATTATTATCACTTCCTTAATTTTTTCTGTTTCAGCCTACAACATTGGGTTATTGGCCCTATGCCTATTTATGCATAAAAAGTCATTTTTCAACTCTATATCACTCAAGACATTCTCAAAAGCCTCTCCAAGACTTACCAAATATTTCATCCAAAATCAAGTATGTCAAGCTTAATTCCGGATCTCAAGAATCCATTAAAGCTTCAAATCTCCTTCAATTTTACATCAAGAAAACTCAAGTTTAAGGTATGTGGGTTTCATCCGCTGGTTCCTTTTGTCAATGAATCCCAATCTTCATTTATATGAAAATTGCATATTTTCAAGTTGTATTATCTATGAGTATCTTCTATTATGGATTATGAGTATAAATTATGTTGGGATTTTATGAAATGTTGATTTATTGTACATGACTATCTATTTCAAGCTTGTACTATGAATGGGTTTTGTCTATTGAGACTATGCATATTTTGAGCTGTGAAATATTATGAAATTTGATGATGGAGTTCAAGGTATTCTATATGAGGGTTTTACTATATGTTGGCGGATTGATTTGCATTAAGTTTTTTCATATTATTACACTCTTGAATTGCATAATTTTGAACAAGTATTATATGCCTACCAAGTGTTTGATAAAATGTCTTGACAAGGATTCTTGAGATATTGATGATCTATTGCATGATTTATGAGTCAAGTGACTTTATGATGATTTTGGGTTTTCAAAATGTATGTGATGTTGTAAATGCTGGATTAATCTCTTTTCAAAAGATTTTACCTCTTATGAGCCTTTGATGTTAATGCAAGTGTAATGTTTGATGATGATCTATTCTTATGTTTTAAAGTTAGGCTTACCATTAGTGGTTAAAGATTTTTTAGGGCTAGTGATTTCAAGTTTCCATGTTTCTTACAAATTGCTAAAGTGTGATTATTTTAATTTTTCCATGGGATTAGGCTTAGCATATACAAATGGAGGGTTTCCTCTCTTTCATCAAAGTATGTGCCAACATAGGAATATACTTTACCCTTGCTTTACTAGTGGATCTATTTAGTGCAACTCTTGATGAAATCCACCTTGAAATGGAACAGGTTCCTGCAATGTGGGTTTCTTCTCTGAAATGGGACAGACTCTCGTAAGATGAAGTATGGTTTAGCTTGGCAAGTAGACTACCTCTTTACCGATGATGGGTAATAATCGAGATTTCAAGTTGTAGCTAACATGGTCTTATTCTTTGTTGCTTAAGGTTACTTTCCACATATGTATCATATTCTAAGCAAGTTGAATGATTTATAAACATGTCTTACTTCAAGCATAGATCATGCATGCCATACTGAGATTATGCTCATCCATTTGCCTATTACTATGCATTTTGACTATATTGGCTTATGTCTTGTTGCATTGTATCCAACATACTTAGCATATTCAAACATATTAATGCATATTTTATGCCTACATAATATCACCATGTAGGGACCAGAGTTTCTCTTGATCATCCTTACGTGGCTAGTGAGATTATTCAAAGATAAGCTAGTGAGTTGTCAAGTTCGGGGACACTATCTACTTTCTCTTGCTATCTCTAAGACTTTTTATGTTGAAACATTTGGCATTATGAGGGTGAGCCCAGAGAGTGTCTTGGCCCCCGCTTCATTCCATGATTAGAGGTATTGTTAGAATATTATGATGTATCTATGCTTTTATGATATCAAAGACTTCCCTTAGTCCCGCTTCCCCATTACATATATCTCTTGTTATTGTTTACTTTGCTTCCTCGACAAAGGATGTGTAATTGATATGCTAGAGGCTTGTTTGGGTCCCTTTGGGTTCTCATTTTCCATGTCATGTCTAGGCCCTAGGCTTGGATCATGACAGGAGGGCTAATGAAAAAGGCTTTAAAGATGTTGATAGGGGATCCCCTGGAATGATATGCTCAATTGTTAGGTTATTTATACATATTAAAGGAAACTTACCCAGAATCTGTTATAAGAATGAAGAGAAAGGAAGATAATAGATTTTTATATGCTTTTGTTATGTTAGAGGCATCTAATAGAGGTTGGGATTATTGTAGGCCAATCATAGTTGTTAATAGGGTAGCGTTGAGAAGTGCATATCGTGGGAATATTTTGATTGCAAGCATAATGAATCCTAGAGGTATGAAAAATATATATTCTTATTGTATAACTATAGTATATAATTTATATATTCATTGATTTATATAATTTAAATGTTCTTATTATATAGTTAGAGTATGTAATTTATATATTAATTGATTATAAATTGTGTTATGTATGTTAAAGTATTTTTTTCTAACAACACATATAGTACACTTTCACTTGCGTACGTGATAGTCAATTCAGAAAATGATACTTCCTCGACTTGGTTCTTTGAATAGTTTAGGGAAGCATTTGGTGAAAGAGAAAATATGTGTTTTGTGTCTGATAGAAATGAGATCATATGGAATAATACTACAAGGGTGTATCTTGGGGTGGAACATTACGCATGATTTTGACATTTGTGGTGCAACATCCTAAAGAATTTTCATAGAAATGTTGAGGATTTGAGGAAGCTTTCTTTCTGTTTTTTTTTTTTGCAATGGCAAAAGCATATATACTTCAATAATTTGAAGAGTTAATAGGAAGAGTGGACACAATTGATATGAGAATATGACCTAATTTGTTGAAACTGGATATGCGAAGTGTGCAAAAGCTCACTCAAGTGTTAACCACGTGTGGACATTAACTTCAAACATAGTTGAATCAATTAGTAATGTAAATTGATTAGCAAGAAGACTTCTAGTTGTATCATTTCTAGATTTTATGAGGATAACGATTCAAATGTAGGATGTGAGGCACAATAGTGAGGCTGAGAAGACTTCTATAGATCTAACAAAGAAGTCACTGCTAAACTAAATGAAAATGCTGAATTCTCTAACTGTATGATTGTATGAACTGTTTAAGCAACATTTTAAATATATCATTGCAATGTGGCTAAATTATTTTAAGGTAATACCATCAATAAAATTTTTGCTTAGTGTTTCTGATGGAGCAAAGCATTACATAGTGTGTATAAGGAGCAGAAAATGTAGTTGTGGGCGATTTTAACTTGACAAGATCCCACGTGAACGTGCAATTGCTGTTCTTAGATACAGGAGCTTACATGAAGAAGATTATTTATCCTATTATGATGATACCAAGAACTTTTGAGACCTATATGCAATTCTTGTTGAGCCTCTTCCATGTAAGAGTGCATGAGATATACTAAAATATGCGGTAGAGCCTAAATTATTTCCCTCTGATTATATAAGAAAGGTAGGGAGACCTCCTAGAATATGATGGAAGGGGTTTACATATGTTAAATTTATGAGGTCAAAAGTTACATGCAACACACATGGAGGGGCACAATAGGAAAACATGTTCAAATTATCCTTTTGAAAAATAGTTTCAATTTTTTAGTATTTTTATTGTTTATTTTTTTGTTTCAAATGTTTTTTTATTAGAGTTGTTATTACACTTTCAATGGAATAAGATTTTCTTTTCTGTTTAATTATATGCTCTACCTTTTATGACAAATTTAGCACACTTCGGTTAATAGCTATGTTGTGAAAAACATTTTGTATGTCTGAATATATTTTTAATATAAATTTTGGAGATATCTGTAACACCTTGTGAAATTACTGAACTCCTAAAATGAAATCGTGCGCATAACGCTTCTTTTCAAGCTCCAATGAAAAATCTGAGATCGGATTGCGATCAATATGAAAAATTGAGTGGAAAAATGGCCTTGACCCAATTTTTAGAATAACTGGGTCAAAAAATAATATTTTATAATTAAATTCGAGAAAGTATGAGTGTGCGCCCACGGCGTGATGTGTGTCCACTTACACTTGAGAATTTTCTTCAATTTTTCGAAAAGGACAAACTTTGAAAAATTTCATAAAATACACATGTCCGCGCCCCTGGCGTGACACAGACATGGTGTTGCTGGATAAAAATTATTTTTTTGATATGGTAAGGGTCTTTTGGTCATTCTCCAACACATTCTAGGTCCCAAATACGTGTGTAAGGATCCTTTTATTCAGATTAAGGGTTTCAAAATCTATTGTTATTCAATTTCTAAGAGAAGAACCTTGAGGGAGAAAGCTTGAAGCCTTGAGTTGGGGATCAAATAGTTGCAAGAAACTTGCACCATTCTTCATTCAAGCTATGTAAGGCTACTCAATATATGAGATTGTTTTTTCATGCACCCCATTGATGTAGTAAATTGATAGTTGGATATGTTAAGCCCAATCAGTGAAACTCTTCGGTACTCTATTGAAATTTATTCTTATATATATATATATATATATTATCTTGAATTGATGATCATTGCAACTTGAATTATTGCTTAAGTGACTTTTTCGAATTATTATATAGCAGCCTACATGATTTTCCTTGCTAAGGATTACAAGAATGAACTTAGGGGTTGATGTTAAGAGTCTTGATGATATAAATGTGCTTGTTATTGTGGTTTTGGTCCTGAATTGAGTGTGTTTTGATGATGATATTTATGAGATTGATATCTCTAGAGTCTTAAAGAGGTTGAATTTAATCTTAAAAGAATGTTCCAAAGTTCTTGAGCTGATAGATAACGAGATGAATTGATATTCCTTGTCCAAGACAGACTAGATGGTGAGAAATCTTTATGTTTGATGTCTATGAGCATGTTGAGTACTGGTAGGAGTATTAAGCACTGAAATGAGTAAGATTGAGTTCCACTCACACTCATTAGCTATGTGGCTAGCGTAGGAGAGGATTGGATCGTGAAAACAGATGTTTCCTTAGTCCCAAAGGAGGACTTGATAGAATTATGTATCCACTAATAGACACATCCTCTACACCGACAAGGCACTATACGGATGTGGCAAAGACATCGCTTCATTGTATCATCACCGGCTATCACAACCTAGACCTAGGGCCTAGACGTGACACGATAAATGGAAAACCGAAAGAGACCCCAAACAAGCCTCTTAGCATATCATACACACATCCTTGGTTGTGGAAGTGAAAATTGGGATAAAGGGACTAAGGGAATCCTTTGATATCATAAAAAGATAAGGAGTCAAGCTCATACCATAGATACATCATAATATTCAAACAACACCTCTAAACTTAGAATAGAGCGAGGCCACGACACTTAGAATAGAGTAGGGGCCATGACACTTTTTGGCTCACCCTCATAATTGTCAATTATCAACATAAAGAAATTTTAGAAATAACAAGAGAAAGTAGATAGTGTCCTCGAACTTGAAGACTCACCAAGCTTATGTTCAAGATGTCAAACTAGTCCAACGGAGAAGGATAATCAAATGGAGCTCCGGTCCCTATATAGTATTATCATGTAGGTATAGAATATGCGTTAGTACATTTGGATGTACTAAGTATGTAGAATGCAATGCAACAAGAGATAGACAATATATGCAATATCATAAGCATTGCATAGCATAATAACAATATGACATGTATGAATGATGCTTGAAGTAAAACATGCTTATATCTAACATACTACATGTGTAGGAAGAGACCATCTTTATATATCAAGAAAACTTAGTACTTGGAATCCAAGGTAGACCACCCCTTAGAAGTGATTGAGGAATCAACCCCTCAATTGGTTGACGGACATGACCACCATCTATCGGAAGTAATTGAGTTATCAATCCCTCAATTGGTTGATGGCTTACCACCACATCCGAGGTGATTGAGGTATCAAACCCCTAAATAGTTGATGACATGACCAACCCCATTCCAAGTGATTGAGAAATCAACCCCTCAATTGGTTAATAGGTATACCACCCCTATCAAGATGGTTGAGGCAATTTACCCCTCCTCAACTAGGTATGGTCACTCACAATACTATAAGTATATTTCATGGAAACAACTCATATAAACATTCCTTTCATCTTTATAAAGTCATTCAAGTCATAGTTCATATAATAGATAATCAATAGCTCAAGAACCTAAAATCGAATATTTTATCAAACACTTGGCAGGTGTGTAATGCTAGTGCAAAATCATGCAATTCAAGAGTGAAATCATGCAAGAAAACTTGAAGTAAATCAACCCACAAACACTTGGTAATAGACTCATGCAATATACATCAAAAACCTTCATCAAATCTCAATATATATCATAGATTCATAGCTCAAAACATGCTTAAACAGTCACACTTTTATGAAACCCTAATGTTGTTCATAGTCAAATCCATAATAAGTAAGACCTATAAGTAAATCAACTTAGAAATATGCAATTTATGTAAAAAAGAAGCTTGAGCACCATGGGTGAATGAACCCAATAGTTGAAACCCACATACCTTAGTTTTGGAGGTTTTCTCGAAGAATATTTAAATAGAGACTTGAAGCTTGAATGAAATTTTTAGATTCGGAATGAGAATTGGCACTTGAAAGTTTGGGTGAAATATTTATCTAAGTATTTGAGAATATCTTGTATGATATAAAGGTGAAGTATTGCTAGGTGTAAATATATTTACACATAGGAAGGCTTAAGCCCAATACCCAAAGGCCTTGGACCGGAATAATAAAACTGGCAAAAATTAACACTGGTCCACAACGGTGGCAGATCGAGGAACCAATGCGGACCGTCATTGGAATTTCAAAATTTGCAAAATTTATTTTTCACTATGGGTCCTCTAAAATTCATGTAATATCAATTTCCTACTTAATTTTGCCCCCTAAATAATAATATGAAGTCAAATTTTTGATATCATGTACGAATTTCAAGATATACGAAAATTACGATTATGAACACTTCCAAGCCACATTTTCCGATACTTTTCAGGATCGTTTCAATATCTCTCCCTTGGAAACATTTGTCTTAGAATTTCAAAGAAATATATATAAAATAAGTAAGCAAGATAATTTTAGCCCACACAACAATGCAATAATGCACTTAAACATTATTTCAAAAATCTCAACATAAGTATCAAAATCACCATGAACTTGTTAATTTAAATGAATGTATGCAAATGACATGAGGGTTGAAATTTAAAACTTGAAATCATGCAGGGAAATCAGATTAGTACTTTAGGCTTGGGTATAATGGAAGATATAGGGATATCACTTTTGCATGTCCGCTTCGGCCTCTCCATGTAACACTTTTGACTTGTTGATTCCTCCAATGGACCTTAACGGAAGTCACATCTTTGTTCCTTAACCTCTTCACTTGTCTATCCAAGATATCTACTAATACCTCTTCATAAGTCGAGTTGTCTTCAACAACACCAACAACCTCTAATGGAACAATAGCATTTGGGTCACCTACACATTTCTTTAACATAGACACATGAAAGACCTGATGAAACAAGTCCATTTTACTAGGCAACTCCAACTCGTAGGCCACCTTACCAATCTTCCTTAACACCCTATAAGGACTGACAAATCTTGGACTCAATTTACCCTTCTTACCATAATGATCCACACCCTTCATGGGTAAAACCTTCAAATAGACCCAATCGCCAACCTTAAATTCAAGATCTCTTCTCCTCACATTGACATAGGACCTTTGACGACTTTGGGCTGTTTTCAACCTTTCTCTAATCAACCTCACTTTCTCTAAGTCCTCTATCACCAAATTTGGAACCAAAAAAGCCATCTCTCCCAGTTTAAACCACCCAATCGGATACAAACTTACTAATGGTTTCCTTCATATGACCCCACTAAATACATCCCTCAAATCTCTATACATTTTTGTAGAAACAGGGTGAATAGAATAGGAAGAATTATGAGCCCCATCAAGAATCAACCTCCTCAAGTCATCAACATTAGGCACACACAATCTACCTTGGTACCTAAGGGCACCATCTCCCCCTTGGGAGAAAACCCCCACCTTACCATCTCTCACCAAGGCATTCAATTCTAACAAGGAGGAAATCAAGATCTTGTTTAACTAGAACTCTTCGACCAAAAAAGATTTGGAACCATCAAAACCACTACACCACCATTCTCAACTTCACCCAACCTCATTCCCAACCTAGTCAACCGATGTACTTCTTCAACTACCCTCTCTATCTTTCATTGAATAAACCAAATTTGAGCCAGACCTTTAAGTTGATAGTCCACTATTTCTACCTTTTCCTCCAAATTCATCCCCATGATGGCTAACACTTTACACACCTCATCCATGAACTCTTAGAGGTGTTCCTCCACCTTGGACCCATAAAATTCCAGAGGGTTCATCCTAGTGAAGTTCCTATTTCTTGAGGTCGGAGTGTGAACTTAAGGAGCTTAGGCCTCTTGATTCAATTGGTCGCTCATAGCATGGGCCAACATAGAAATGACATTCCAGAACTCAACTTCGGTAGCTCCTCCATCTTGAGGAGCATGAGGAGCGGTGTAAGCCAGTTGCCCCCCGAGTGCATGGGCTGTCCTCAGTCTTCCTCTTTATAGTGGTATGATATAGAAGAACAAGGAGTATTCGTTAGGGGAAAAAGCCTTATCTTACACCTAAAGCATGAGATAGATTACGAAGAAGTGAAATATTTCCTAAAATACCTCATAGCCTCCCATACATAGTTATGGCGCCCTTCAAACCCATGAATAAGACTGTAATTGATAATGGTGTGTTGGATTCTGAGTGCCATTAACAACCTAATGCTCTAATACCAAATTTTTCATTACCGAAGCCTAGGGCCTAGAAGTAACACAGTGAATGGAAAGCCCAAGGACAACCCAAACAAGCCTCTTAGCATATAGTTTACACATCCTTAGTTGTGGAAGTAAATTAATCAAACACAAGAGTCGAATAAATGAAAAGGAAAAAGGAACTAAGGGAAACCATTCATAATAATAATATTATAAGAACATTTAAGCTCCAAAATCATAGACAAACCATGATATAATATCTAATGACACCTATACATGAATGGCTCGAGGGCCAAGACACTTTCCTGGCACACACTCATTTAATAAGTATTCAACATAAGAGAAAGTCTCCATAAAGTGTGAATAAGAATAAATATCGCCCTCATAATTGAGGACTTACCAACTAGCTTGCTTCACAAGAACCAAACTAGCCACATAGTGGAGGAAGATAATCAAATGGAGCTCCAGTCCCTACATGGATATCATGTAAGCATAAAGTATGCGTTAGTATGTTTGAATGTATTAAGTATATAGGGTGCAATGCAATAAGAATCAAAAGCCATAATAACAAGATGCTTAAGCATAATCAATGAATAGAAGCTGAATATCCCATGTGTAATCAATGCATAGGATGGAACATACTTGAGAATAATCATACTTTCATGACTTGTTTAACACAATAAAGTGATATGATTAGATCATACAAATAGCTTGTACTAGAGGGTGAGGGATATAGCATAGGTCATAAACCCTTCTAGTAGGTAATGGGTCATACATGAGGGTGGAGAAATAATATAGATCATAATCACTTCTAGTAGGTAATTGATAGTACATAGGGGTGGAGAAATAGCATAAGTCATAACCCCGATATGAAGCATGGGATAATACATAATATTGAATCGCACATAAGGGTGAGGTGCATCATATAGTTCATAATCCATTCATGTGAGTATAAGTTAGTAAGTAATATTGATTTGTAATGAGGGTGAGACATTTAACATAGTTCATAATTCCTTCATATAGATAAATAATATAGATCATAATCACTTCTAGTAGGTAATTGATAGTACATAGGGGTGGAGAAATAGCATAAGTCATAACCCCGATATGAAGCATGGGATAATACATAATATTGAATCGCACATAAGGGTGAGGTGCATCATATAGTTCATAATCCATTCATGTGAGTATAAGTTAGTAAGTAATATTGATTTGTAATGAGGGTGAGACATTTAACATAGTTCATAATTCCTTCATGTAGATAGAGGGTACTATACATAACATAGTTCATAACCCCATCTAGTAGGCCTTACAATTCATAAGAGTATAAACCTTCATATAAGAACTCAATAAATCATCAACAGCCAAGACTTGAAAAATCATGCAATAGATCATCAAAAACTTGAGAATTCTTGACTTGACATTTTATCAAACGCTTGGTGGGTTCAAGATACTAATTCAAAATCATGTAATTCGAGAGTGAAATAAAATGAGAAAATTTAATGCAAATTAACCCAACAATATATTATGAAACCCTCATGTAGTGTACCTTGAAATCCATAATCAAATCTCATAATAGAACATAGATTCAAAGCTCAAAACATATATAGTCTCAATAGACAAAACGCATTCATAGTACAAACTTGAAATAAATAGTCATGCATAATCAATCAATATTTCATAAAACCCCAACATAATATATACTCATAATCCATAATATAAGATATCTATAGGTAATACAACTTGAAAATATGCGATTTTCATAAAAAAAAAAAGATTGGGCTCCATGGGTGAAAGGACCCAATGGATGAAACCCACATATCTCAAACTTGGGTGTTCTTGAGATGAGCTTGAAGAGAACTTAGTGCTTGAAGAGAATACTTGAGTTCCAAAGTTAAGCTTGAAATCCTTGAAATTTGAATGAGATATTTGGTTAAGTCTTGGAGAGGTTTTTGTGAGAGTTTTAAGTAATATAGTGTTGAAAAATAGTAAAGTATGAGTGTTTTTACACATAAGCGGGCATGGGGTTATGACCCTAATTCCCTTGGCGGACACAGGAAAATGAGAAAAAATCAACACTGGTTCGTGATGTAGACCCATCGCAAAGGCTAATTTAATACTGATCCACGCCCCAATTGCGTTGCAGCCTTGGTGCGGACAGACACTGTTTTGCAAAAATTAGGAAAATTATTTTTTGCTGCGGGTTTTCTAAAATTTGAGTTATACTCATTTTCCACTTAATTGTTTCCCTTTATCGAGAACATGAAGTCGGATTTTTGATATCATGTACAAATTTTGAGATATGTGAAAATTACGATTATGGGCATTTTCGAAGCATATTTTTGGGGCATTTCAATATCTTCCCCTTGAGAACATTCATCCCCGAATGTCAAAGACACATGCATTATAGATATGATCATGAAGATTTCATCCCGACATGAATGCAACAAATGTATTGAAATATCATTTTAAAAGATCTCAACATGAATGTCAAAAATCACCAAAAACTTGTTACTATGAAAATGAATGCTTGCAAAATGACATAAAGGCTGAAATTTAAGACATGAAAATCATAGATGAGACTTAATTTATTATGTTAGGCTTAAATAGAGTGAAAGAGGTTTGGGTATCGCTCTCTCATGTCTGCTTTTGGCTTTCAAAGTGACACTTTTAATTTGTTGATTTCTCCAAAGGATCTTGACAGATGCTATATCTTTGTTCCCCAACTTTTACTTGTCTATCCGATATCTCTATCAGGAACCTCCTCATAGTTCAAATTATCCACCACAATGCCCACAACCTACATGGGCACTATGGCAATTGGGTCACCAACATATCTCCTCGACATAGACATGTGGAAGATTGGGTGAACCATATTCATATCCATAGGCAGCTTCAATTCATATGCAACCTTAACAAATCTCCTCGAAATTCTATCAGGCCCTACAAACCTTGGGCTCTATTTACCTTCTTTCCAAATTAGACCATTGTTTTCATGGATGAGACCTTCAAGTAAACCCAATCACCAATCTTAAACTCAAGTTCTCTCTTTCTCATATCAGAATATGACTTTTTGCCTACTTTGAGCCTTCTCAAATTTCTCTCTTGTCAATCTCATCTCCTCGAAAACTTCCATAATCAAATTTAGTACTAACAAAGATATCATGCTAACCTGATCAATATACCTCCCTACGTCTATATCCATTCCCATGGAATCGGGAAGAGTAAAATAGGATGATTGATAAGTCTCCTTCAAAATCAAATCCCTCAAGTCATCAATATTATGCACATATAACCTACCTTGGTACCTAAGGGTACCATCTCTCCATTGGGAGAAACCTCCCCTCCCCACCCCACTTTGCCATCCTTTACCAAGGCTTCCAACTCTAACAAAGCAGTATCAAGGTCTTGTTTCAACTTGACTTCCTCAATCAAAGAGGATTTGGAACCATCAAATGCCACTACACCACCATTTTCAACTTCATTCAACCTTATTCCCAACATATACAACTAGTGTACTTCTCTAGCCACCATTTTGTTCCGCAATAAACCTCACTTTTCATATTATGGCGAACAACTTCTAATCCCTCAAAATTTGCAACACTACTCTCAAATGATTCACATGCTCTCCTTCACTTCGTGAATAAATCAAGATAACATTAATAAAACCACCACAAACATATCAAGGTAGGGGTAAAAGACCCTTTTTACAAGATCCACACATATAGTCTTGTGCATTAGCCAAGCCAAAGACATTACCACAATTTTAAAATATCGGGAAGGACATCAAGAATTCATTGACAACTGGAATAAACTTAATAAGAATGACTTTGGATCCAACCTCCCTAACCCTTAAGAGATGGTAATGCATCCCTTAGAGATCAATTTGGGGCCTTAAGACAGTAAATGAACCTATCCTTTACAAATTAGTTAGGGAATTGAATTCCAACTCTATGTGTTTTACAATCAATAGAAGCATGATTTGCATGTAACTAATTAATACCAAGGGAAATTCTAAAATCCCACCAAGCCAAATTCAATAAAATGACAAGACAAGACTTTAAGCAAATGGGACAACCCCTATAGACTTTTCTAGCAACAATAGACTCATAAATGGGGGTAGACACCTAAAAGGTTCACATAACAATTCGGAACACACAGCTTATCAGCAACAAAGGAGTAATGGAAGAAATAGTGGCACCCAGACCTATCAAAGCATGCACATAAAATTAAAAACCTTTAACATATCGGTAACAACATCGGGCACCTCATACCTCCTTACCTCTCTTGAAGAGCATAAAATCGATTATGTCATGGAGCACCACCTTGTGAGCCTCCTTGAGTTCCTTGATCAACATCCTTTACCTTGAGGACAACTATCCTTGCCCTTGTTTTGAAAATAAGGGCAATCAATAAGCTTAGGTCCGACTCTCCCACACCCATAACATGTATTTGAATCCTTTAAGCATTTACCATGATGATTCTTTTCATATTTTGGGTATTTTGGAAAACTCGCCCCACCATCGCCACCTTAGAACCTTGGGTTAACCATCCCATTATTAGCAAATCTATTATTTGAGCACTAGAGGACCTTCGACCTTGAAATTTGTTACCTTGTTGGAAATGGTCACCCTTAGAACTTCAGAAACAACCCTCAAACTGAGCCCTCTTGGACTCCCCACTTCTCCTCTTCCTAAGCTTCTCCCCCTCAAGTTGTTCGGTATATATCATGAGCCAAGACAAGTCCATATCATCCACTAGCATGGCGGTATGACACTCTTCATTCATGAAGTTAGGCAGTCAGACATAAACTTGTTCATCCTTGATATAAGGTCACCACCAAATATGGAGCATACTTGAAAAACTTGTTGAACATGAGGGTATACTCCCTCTAACTTATGGAACCTTGCTTGAGGTTCATAAATTCTATCATATTAGCCTCTCTCAACTCAATAGGAATGAACTGGTTGAGGAAGGAGACCTTGAACTCCTCCCAAGGAATAACATCGTGTTTTGCCATCTCCATCTTCCATTGAACAAACCAAATTTTAGCCACACCTTTACATTGCTAGGCTGCTAGTTCTACATTTTCCTCTGAATTCACCCTCACGATAGATAACACCTTATACACCTCATCCATGAACTCTTAGGGATCTTCCTCCGTCTTAGACCCATGAAACTCCGAAGGGTTTATCCTAGTGAAGTCCCTTACTCTTGAGGTCAAAGTATGAACCTGTGGAGCTTGGGCCCCTTGATTTAATTGGTTGGTCATAGCATGGGCCAATATAGTAATGGTATTTTGGAACGTAACTTCAGTAGCCCCTCTATCTTGAGGAGCTTGACGAGCGGCGTAAGCCAATTGCTCCCCGGGTGCATGGGCCCTCCTTGATCTTCCTCTTTGTAGTGGAATGATATAGAAGAGCAAAAAGCATTTGTTAGGGGAAAAAATCCTTATCTTAAACCTAAAGCATCATATAGACTATGAAGAAGTGAAACATTTTCTAAAATGCCTTATAACCTCCCATTCATTGTTTTGGTGCATTTCACAACCATGAATAAGACTCTAATTGACGTGGTGTATTGGATTTTAAGGACCTTAACAACCTAGTGCTCTGATACCAAGTTTGTCATGACCCAAGCCTAGGGCCAAGACATGACACAGCGAATGAAAAGCCCAAAGATAACACAAACAAGCCTCTTAACATATAGTGTGCACATCTTTGGTTGTGGAAGCAAATTAAACAAACACAAGAGTCAAATAAATTAAAAAGAAAAAAGGGACTAAGGGAAACCATTCATAATAATAATAGCATAAGAAGAGTCAAGCTCCAAAATCATAGACAAACCATGACATAATATCCAATGACATCTCTACATAGAATGGGTGGGGGCCAAGACACTTCCCGGGCTCATCCTCATTCCATAAGTATACAACATAAGAGCAACTCTCTATAAAGCATGAATGAGAATAGATATTGCCCTCAGAATTGAAGACTCACCATCTAGATTTCTTCAGAAGAACCAAACTAGCCACTTGGAGGAGGAGGTGGATCAAACGGAGCTCCGATCCCTACATGGTGATATCATATAGGCAGAAAGTATGAGTTAGTATATTTGAATATACTATGCATGCGAGATGCAATGCAACAAGAATCATTAGCCATAACATAAAGATGCTTAATCACAATCAATTAACATAAGCTCAATATGCCATGCATAATCAATACATATAATAGAACATGCATGAGAATAATTTTACTTGCATGACTTGTTTAACACAATAAAGTGATATGATTAGATTATCCAAATACCTTATACTAGAGGCATGAGGGATGTAGCATATGTCATAATCCCTACATGTAAGCATGAGATAATATATAATGTTGAACCACACATGAGGGTGAAGCGTACCACATGGTTCATAACCCCTTCATATGAGTATAGGATAGTAAGTAGTATTGATTCATACATAAGGGTGAGGCATTTAACATAGTTCATAACCCCTTCATATAGAAATCGACCTTGTACTAGAAGGTGAGACACATAACACAATTCATAACCCCATTTTAGTAGGCCTTACAATTCATAAGAACATAAACCTTAGCTTGAGAACTCAATAAATCATCAACAATTGAGACTTGCAAAATCATACAATAGATCATCAAAAATTTGAGAATTCTTGACTTGACATTTTATCAAACGCTTGGTGGATTCATAATACTAGTTAAAAATCATGCACTTTGATAGTGAAATAAGGTTAGAAAACTTAATGCAAATCAACCCACCAATATATTGTAAAACCCTCATGTAGGGTACCTTGAAATCCATAGTCAAATCTCATAATAAATCATAGTTTTGTAATTCAAAACATGCATAGTATCAATAGACAAAATCCATTCATAGTACAACCTCAAAATAGACAGCCATACATAATTAATCAACATTTCATAAAACCCCAACATAATTTATACTCATAATCCATAATAGAAGATACCAATATGTAATACAACTTGAAAACATATAATTTTCATAAGAAGGAGATTGGGCTCTATTAGTGAAAGACCCAATAGATGAAACCCAAAACTTGGGTTTTCTTGAGATGAGCTTGAAGAGAACTTAGAGATTGAAGAGAATCCTTGAGTTCCAAAGTTAATCTTGAAATCCTTGAAATTTGAATGAGATAATTGATTAAGTCTTGAAGTGGTTTTTGTGAGGATTTTGAATGATATAGAGTAAAAAATGGCTAAGTATGAGTATTTTTACATAAGTGGGCATGGGGCTGTGACCCCAATCATAAGTGGGCAAGGGGCTGTGACCCCAATGCCATTGGCTGACACAGGAAAATTAAGGAAACATTAACTCTGGTCCACTATGTAGACCCACCGTAAAGGCCAAATTAATACTGATTCACACCTTAGCCGCATTGTGGACTGGGCGTGGACAGACATTATTTTTTAAAAATTAGCAAAAAATATTTTTCGGTATAGGCCTTCTAAAATTCAGGTCATACCCACTTCCCACTCAAGTTTGCCCCCTGATCGAGAAAATGAAGTCAGATTTTTGACATCACGCACAAATTTTGAGATATATAGAAATTATAATTATGGGCATTTTCGAAGCACATCTTTTGGGGCATTTCACCATCAATACGCCTCCCTGAATTCATTACATATCTTTGTGGAACCGGAGTGAATAGAATAGGATGAATTATGAGCTTCTTTCAAAATCAACTCCCTCAAGTCATCAATATTAGGCACACACAACTTACCTTGGTACCTAAGGGCACCATCTTCCTCTTAGGAGAAAACTGTCACGACCCAACCCAGAGGCCATGAATGGTGCCGATAGGGCACCCGAACATACACTTATACTGAGTCTCCATTTATGAGAGCTAAAGGATTTCACAAAATTTTGACAGAGTTTCCTCTGTTTTTCTAACCAACCCCACCTGCAAACAGCGAACCCAACAGTAC
>JAOTQJ010167581.1:0-26096 GCA_025642045.1 Solanum sejunctum | reverse complement strand
CTATAGAGTTGAAGTAAGTTTCCCCCCCCCCCCCTAAAAATTATTCTGTGTTATGCTAGATCATTCCTAACATGAGAGAAAGACGAGCCATCACACTCGAGGAGCAACCGACCAAGGGAGAGCGTAGGGATACTCTCACCTTGCTTGCACAAGTTGTGGCTAATCAAACCAATCAACGGGCCCAAGCTCGTTATGCTTCTACACCAACCTCTCGGGTGAGAGACTTCATAAGAATGAATCCCCCAGAATTCCATGGGTCAAAGGTGATTAAGGACCCCGAAGAATTTATTGATGAGGTCTACAAGATTTTATCTATCATGGACGTAAGGTCGGAGTATAAGGCAGAGTTGGCGGCCTACCAACTAAAAGGGGTAGGACAAATATGGTTCACATAATAGAAGGAAGAGAAGGGAGTAAACTATGTGGTACTTTGGCAAGCATTCAAGGCGGCTTTCCTTAATCGGTTCTTCCCTCTTGAACTTAGGGAAGCTAAATTGTTGAAATTTCTGAATTTGAGGCAAGAGCCTATGAGTGTGAGGGAGTATGCCCTCAAGTTTACCTAACTCTCTAAGTATGCTCCGCATTTGTTTGTTGACTGAAGATCTAGGATGAACAAATTTGTGATGGGTGTTTCTGACTTGGTTAGTGAAGAGTGCCCGTCTGCCATGTTGATTAGTGACATAGACTTGTCATGTTTGATGACCTATTCTGAACAAATGGAAAAGGAGAAATTGAGGAAGAAAATGGGTCATGAGGCCAAGAGGGTCCATTTTGAGGGTAAGTTCCAAAGAAGTGGTCAGTTCCATCAAGGCCAAAGGTCTACTCATGCATTTGATAAGAGGGTTGCAAATGATCTTCTAAGGGCCCAAGGTGTTAAGGGTGTGGCTCCTATTGATGCGTGTCTAAAGTGTAGTATGGCTCATGGTGGCCCATGTTTGAGAAAAACTAATTCTTGTTATAGATATGGGAAAATAGGGCATAAGGTGATAGATTACCCTCGAAACCGCAACAAGGGCAAAGAGGTTCATCCATAAGGTACTAATACGGCCCAATTGGGGAGAGGTGGCCAACAATATGGTGCTCCTAGGGACAACCAATTTTATACTTTTTATGGGAGGCAAAGGGTTGATGAGTTGCCAGACATCGTTATCGGTATATTAAAAATCTTTGACTTTGATGTGTATACATTGATTGATCCAAATGCCACTCTTTCTTTTATTACCCCTTAGATGCAAAAAAGTTCCATGTTGATCCTGAGTTGTTGCATGAGTCATATGAGGTGTCTGCTCCTATTGGTGCATTTATTTTTGCTAGAAAAGTTTATAGAAGTTGTCCTATTTGCATCTTACATAAGATATTGACTTATGATCTTGTTGATTTAGACATGGTTGATTTTGATATTATTCTTGAGATGGATTAGTTGCATGCATACTGTGCTTCTATTGAGTGTAGAACCCATAGGGTCAAATTTCAATTTCCAAATGAACCCATCCTTGAGTGGGAGAGTCAAGATGTGGTGGTCAATGGTAGATTCATCTCTTACATTAAAGTCCATAAGTTGATCTCTAAGGGGTATCTTTGTCATCTTGTGAGGGTT
The DNA here is from genome assembly GCA_025642045.1 of Solanum sejunctum. NCBI lineage: Eukaryota > Viridiplantae > Streptophyta > Magnoliopsida > Solanales > Solanaceae > Solanum > Solanum sejunctum. The sequence continues at coordinate 24,499 of JAOTQJ010167581.1, read as the reverse complement.
AGAGATGTGGAGTCTAAACTCCTTTCCATAGAGTCGGTTATAATTGTAAATGAGTTTCTTGATCTCTTCCCAAATGACCTCGCCCGTGTTCCTCCCAAAAGGGAAATAGACTTTGGCATAGGCCTCCTCCCTAATACTCAACCCATTTCTATGCCCCTTTACAGTATGGACTCGGTGAAGTTAAAGGAACAATTGAGGGACTTGTTGGAGAAGGAATTTATTAGGCCTAGCCAATCACCTTATCAGTGTTGTTTGTGAAAAAGAAGGATGGGCCCCTTAGGATGTGTATTGACTACCGGTAACTCAATAGGGTCGCCATCAAGAATAGGTATCCTCTTCCAAGGATTGATGATTTGTTTGACCAATTGCAAGGGGCTAGCTATTTCTCTAAGATTGATCTTTGATCAGGATATCATCAAGTGAAAGTGAGTGAGTATGATATTCCCAAGACATCCTTTCGGACTATGTATGGGCATTATAAATTTGAGGTGATATCTTTTGGGTTGACCAATGCACCATCCATCTTTATGGACCAAATGAATAGGGTCTGTACACCCTACCTTGATTCCTTTGTTGTGGTATTTATTGATGATATTTTGGTCTATTCTCATAGTAAGGAAGAGCATAGAGCTCATTTGAGGGTTGTGTTGCAAAGATTGAGGAAGGAGAAACTATATGCTAAATATGAAAAGTGTGAATTTTGGTTGAGGGAGGTTGTCTTCCTAGGAAATGTGGTGTCAGGGGATGGTATTAAAGTCGATCCTAAGAAGATTGGTATGCTTAGAAATTAGCCTAGACTATTGATCCCATCGGACATTCAAAGCTTCTTGGGCTTCTTAGGCTATTATCAGAGGTTTATGAATGGGTTCTCTTCTATTGCTTCTTCTATGACAAAATTGACTCAAAAGAAGGCTAAGTTTGTGTAGTCCGATGAATGTGAAAGGAGTTTCCAAACATTGAAAGATAAGCTTATGTCTGCTCCTATATTGTCACTACCGAATGGGCTTGAGGTATTTATTGTGTATTGTGATGCTTTACAGGTTGGTTTGGGTTATGGTGATGCAAAATGGTAAGGTCATAGCCTATGTTTCTAGACAACTCAAAGTGCAAGAAAAGAGCTATCCTACTCATGATCTTGAATTAGCCGTCGTGGTGTTTGCTATAAAGATTTGGCATCATTACTTGTATAGGGTCCATGTTGATGTGTTTACCAATCATAAGAGCCTCCAATATGTCTTCACTCAAACGGTTCTCAACTTGAGGCAGAGGAGATGATTAGAACTTCTTAAGGACTATGATATGAATGTACATAATCATCCTGATAAGGAAAATATGGTGGCGGATTCTTTGGATAGGGTGTCTATGGGTAGCCTAGCTCATGTGGATGGTGGTGATAAGGAGATGGCGAGGGAGTTGCATCGGTTGGCGAGATTAGGGGTTAGGTTGGAGGAGGTTAGTAATGGTGATGTTGTTGTTATTGATGGTTCTAATTCCTCCATGGTTTATGAGGTGATAACAAAACAATATCTTAATCCTTCCTTGTTAGAATTGAAGGCCTTGGTGAAAAAGGGCAAGGTGGAGGTCTTCTCCCAAGGGGTAGATGGTTCCTTTAGGTACCAAGGTAGGTTGTGTGTGCCTTGTGTTGATGGTTTGAGGGAGAAAATTCTTGATGAGTCCCACAATTCTTCTTATTCTATCCACCCTAGTTCTAATAATATGTATGGAGACTTGAGGGATATGTATTGATAGGGAGGCATGAAGAGGGATACTGTCAAATTCATTTCTGGTTGTCATAATTGTCAACAAGTCAAAGACGAACATAAAAGTTCGGGTGGCCTAACCCAAGACATTAAGGGTCCTACTTATAAGTGGGAAAGGATAAATATGGATTTTGTGGTTGGGTTGCCCATGACTAGAAAGAGTTTTGATTCCATTTGGGTTATGGTTGATAGGATGACAAAATCGGCTCAATTTCTACCAGTTAATACCACATATGGGGCTGAATATTATGAAAGGTTGTACATTCATGACTTATTAAGGTTGTGTGCGGCTCCTTTATCCATCATAGTGGATAGTTAGGCATAATTCACTTCACACTTTTGGAGGTCCTTTTAGAGGGTTCTCGGTAAAAGAGTTAAGCTTAGTACAACCTTACACCCTTAAACAGATGGCTAAGTCGTAAGACCATCCAAACCCTTGAGAATATTCTTCGAGCATATGTGTTGGAGCTTAAGGGTAGTTGGTACGATCATCTTCTATTGATTGAGTTTGCCTATAACAATAGTTGTCATTTTAGCATTGGTGTGGCTCCTTTTGAGTCCTTTTATGGTAGGAGTTATAGATCACTGGTTGGTTGGTTTGAGGTTGGTGAGGTAGATTTGTTAGGACCAGATCTGAGGCTCTTGAAAAGTTTAGAATGATTAGACAAAGGTTGAAGATGGCCCAAAGTCATCAAAAGTCTTATGCGCTACGTGAGGAGAAGAGATCTAGAGTTCAAGGTTGGTGATTGGGTCTACTTTAAGATGTCACCAATGAAGGGTGTGGTCCATTTTGTTAAGAAGGTCAAGTTGAGACCAAGATATATGGGTCCTTATAGGGTGATGAGAAGGATTGTCAAGGTAGCTATGAGTTGGAATTGCCTAGAGAAATGGATTTAGTTCATCCGGTATTTTATGTGTCCATGTTGAGTAAATATGTAGGTGATCCAAATGCTATTATACCTCTTGACATTGTTGGTGCTTTTACATATAATGTGACCTATGAGGAGGTACCAGTTCAGATCTTGAATAGGAAAGTGAAGAGATTTTGAAACAAAGAGGTAGCTTCCGTTAAGGTCCTTTGGAGAAACCAATAAATTGAAAGTGCTACTTGGGAGGCCGAAGTGGACATGCAAAAGCGATATCCTTACCTTTTCCACCCCGCTCAATCCTAAGGTATTGACCTAATTCCTTTATATGATCTCAAGTCTTAAGTTCAACCCTCATGTCATTGCATATGTTCATGTTTAAATTGACCAGTTCATGATGATTTTATACTTATGATGAGATTTTGAAATAATGTTTAAGTACATTGTTGTATCCTTATGTGGGCTGAAATTGTAATGTTTATGTCTCTCATATACGTTTCTTAGACATTCGGGGATGAATGTTCCCAAGGGAAAGATATTAAAATGACCCCTAAAAGTGCCCGAAAATGTGCCTCGAAAGTGTCTAGAATCATAATTTTTATATATCTCAAAATCTATTCGTGATATCAAAAGCTGACTTCATATTCTTATTCATGGGGTCATTTTGAGTGAAAAATGGGTCTAACCCCAATTTAAGAGCAAATGATTAGCAATTTCAATTTTTCAAAAATGCAATTTCCAATGGGGTTTACGCGCCTCTTTTGCGACATGCACCAATGTTAAAACTAGTGCAAATTTTTGACTTCGGTCCAAAACTTTTAAGTCTTGGTCCTAAGTGTTCTCAAACTTGAAAATACCTATACTTAATTATTTTTCACCCTCATATCATTCTAATCATTCCTCAATACTCATTCAAACACTTAGTCAAATATTTTACTCCAAAACTCAAGTCTCAAGACCCTTTTCGCATCTTAAGGATTTCACTCAAGCTTCAAGTCTCAATCTCCAATCTTCATCATGTTCATCTCCAAAGCTAAGGTATGCGGGTTTCTTTCATGGGTTCCTTCCACCCATAATGCCTAAGCTCTCTTTTACTCAAAATTTCATGATTTAAAGTTGACTTATTCATGTATCTTATTCATTATAAAATTCACTGCATACTATATTTGGGTTTATGAAATTGTGACTGTTCTACTTTGTTTAAAGCTATCAATCTACGGTCCACTGTGAGAATTGATGAAGGGTTTGATGTATATTTTTTGAGGGTGTTGCTAGGTATTTATTGATGACTTTACACTAATTTTTCTAGCATGATTTCACTCTTGAATTACATAGTTTTATACGAATATTACACACCTTTTAAGTGTTTGATAAAATGTTCGGTTATGGGTTATTAAGGAATTGAAGGTCCAAATGTATGTCTTATGAGTTGAATGACTATATAATGATGAAATGATGGAATGATGATGAAAAAGGAATGTATATATATGATGATGAAAGGAGTGTGTGTGTGTGTGTGTGTATGTGTGCGTGTGTGTGTATGTATGTATGTATGTATATATATATATTATCGTTATAGTGTTGGGGATAACCAAGCCTAGCTTGGGGAGTTGTAGGCCCAGGTAATCTATTGAGGGGTTGGTACCTAGATTGCCTAGCTCGGGGATGGTAGGCCCAAGTAACCTTGTTGGAGGTTTGTACCCATCAACCTGGGGGGTTTTCCTCCGACAACCTTAATAGGGGTTTGTCATCCGTCAACCTTAGTGGAGGGTTTGTACTCTATCAACCTCATGAAGGGTTTTGTACCTCATGTGTCTATTCAACGGGGTGGTAGGCCTTGGCACAATCATATCTAATCAGAACCATTTCCATTTGGCTATTTATCATAGTTGTCAAAACTATCTTCTTTAAGCATTTATCAATTCTAGCCAGAATCACTGGCTTTTCATCAATTGTTAGACTCATCCTTGTTTAATTTTAACATAATAATCACTTTTAAATAGGCACGAGGGTATGCGAAGAATACAGATAATTCATAATTTATCAATCAAGTCAATCAATCTCATCATTCTTTTAATAATAGAATCATCATCAAGTGATGATTTAATAAAATTGTCACTCCCTTGTAATGATGCATATTATTAATTAATATAATTATCTCTTGTTCGGCTACCTCAAAGTCTAACCAAATCAAAGAAAAACTAATAAATAAAAGGAGCACCTATGGATGCAAGGAGGAATCACCATAAGTTTGAAATGGTTGATCTTAAATGGTGCACCTCTTAAGGATCTATAACTCTGGTATGTGCATCAAGAAAAGATGCAGTGCCAAATGACATCAATATAGAGTGTATTGTATGGAAAATTACCAGAAAACAATAAGTTCAATACATGATCAACTCAGATATATCACAACCCAAGCCTAGGTCCTAGACATGATATGACGAATGGAGAACTCGAAGTGACCCCAATCAAGCCTCTTAACATATCATTACACATCCTTGGTTGGAGAAGCAATAAGATGATAACAATATATAGAAAATAGGGTAATATAGGGATAAGGGACATCTTTCATATCATAAACATCAAAGATTAAAGAGAGTCAGTCTCATAGCTTCATTACATAACTTGTCAAAAAACACCTCTAGACATAAAACTTAGCAAGGGATAAGACAAGCAACTAAGCTCATCCTCATAGCAAAGCGCACAATAAAAAGGAAAGAAAGTCTTTATACATAGCATAAGATTAAAGTCATAATCCCTGAAGTTGAGGACTCACCAACTTACTTTGAGAGTAATCGTACTAGCCACACGGAGGAGCAAGATGATCTAGTGGAGCTCCAGTCCCTACATGATAACAGCATGTAGGCATAGAGTATGAGTTAATACGTTTGGATGTACAAAGTATGTAGGATGCAATGCAACAAGAGATAGATAACATAGGTAAAATACAATATCATAAGCAATGGATAGCATAATAACAATATATCATGGATGAATGATGTTTGATGTAAACATGCTTATGTAGGCATATTACATGTGAAGGAAGAGACAATCATCATAGATCATGCAAACTTAGTACTTGGAATCCAACGTAGAACACCTCTTAGAAGTGATTGAGTCACCAACCCCTCAATTGGTTAATGGACATGACCACCCTCTGTTGGAAATGATTGAGGTACCAACTCCTCAATTAGTTGATGGACTGACTACCCTCCATCGAAAATGATTGAGGTACCAACCCCTCAATTAGTTGATGGCTTACTACCCCATTCAAAGAGATTGAGGTACCAACCCCTCAATTGATTGATGGACTTAACCACCCTCCGCCGAAAATGATTAAGGTACCAACCCCCAATTGGTTGTTGGCTTACCACCCCCATCTAAGGCGATTAAGGCATCACCCCTCAATTAGCTATGCTCAACTCACAACACAATAGATACTTCTCATGAAATCAACACATATATAATATCCTTTCATCATCATATAGTCACTTAGCTTATATGTCATGCATTAGGCCTTCAATAACATCAGAAAACATAATCTGGTCATTTTATCAAACATTTGGGGGGGTGTAATGCTAGTGTAAAATCATGCAATTCAAGAATAAAATCATGCAAGTAAACTTGAAGTAAATTGTCCTACCAATACTAGGTAATACCATCATGCAATATACCTCAAAACCCTTCATCAAATCTCAAGATAGATCCAAGATTCATAGCTCAAAACATGTTCAAACAATCACACTTTTATGAAACTCCAACACAGTTCATAGTTAAATTCATATTAAGTAAGACTCATAAGTAAATCAACTTAGAAACATGAGATTTATGTAAAAGGGAGCTTCCAATGTTTGAAACTCACATACCTTAACTTTGGAGAATTTCTTAATGAAGATTGGAATGGAGACTTGAAGTTTGAGTGAAATTCTTAAGATCTGGAATGAGTTTGGAACCCTTGATTATGAGTAAAATATTTGTCTAAGTGATTGAGAGAATATTGGGGAATGTTTTGTATGATATGAAGGTCAAAATATGGCTGAGTATATGTACTTTCTCACATGGGAAGAATTAATCCTTGGGCAAAACAACACAAATTGGGTAAAAGTAACAGTAGTCTATGCCCCAGTAGTATCGCCCCAAGGGCACAGATCAACAGTAGAATTTGTCATTTTTAGATTTTTAGATTTAGTGTAATCATGAAGAAATCATCCCCAACAAGAATGCAGTAATGCACTTAGACATTGTTTCAAGAATCTCAATATAAGTGGTAAAATTTCTACCAACATAAACATAAATGCATGCAATGACATAAGGGGTTGATACATAAGACATTGAAATCACATAGAAGACTTAGAATTAGTACATTAGGCTTGAGTAGAATCGAAGAATAGGGATATCATTTTTGCATGTCCGCCTCGGCCTCCCATATAGCACTTTCGACTTGTTGATTCCTCCAAAGGACCTTAACGGAAGCCATATACTTATTCCTCAACCTCTTCACTTGTCTATCCAGAATCTCTACTAGAACCTCTTTATATGTCAAGTTTTCTTCAACAACACCCACAACATCCAATGAAACAATAGCATTCGGGTCACCTACATATTTTTTTAACATGGATACATGAAAGACCGGATGAACCAAGTCCATTTCACTAGGCAACTCCAACTCATAGGCCACCTTACCAATCCTCCTCAACACCTTATAAGGACCCACAAATCTTGGACTCAATTTACTCTTCTTACCAAAATTAACCACAACCTTTATGGGCGAAACCTTCAAATGGACCCAATCACCAACTTTAAATTCAAGCTCCCTTCTCCTCACATTGGTATAGGATTTTTGATGACTTTAGGCTATTTCCAACCTCTCCCAAATCAACCTTACCTTCTCCATAGCAGCCATGACTAGATCGGACCCAACAATGCCATCTCTCCTACTTTGAACCACCCTACCGGTAATCTACAACGCCTACCATAGAGGGCCTCAAAAGGAGTTATACCAATACTAGAATGATAGCTATTATTATAAGAAAACTCAATCAAAGGAAGATGATCATCCCAACTATATTTAAACTCTAAAATATAAGCTCTAAGCATATCCTTAAGAGTTCAGATAGTTCTTTCGGATTGGCCATCTGTTTGAGGGTGAAAGGCTGTACTAAGCTAAACCTTGGTACCAAGACAAATTTTGAAGGACCTCCAAAAGTGTGAAATGAATTAAGCACCATGATCCGATATTATAAAGGCACCCCATGTAATCTAACCAACTCATCCCATAAGTAGTCTTAATCGATAGGAAATGAGCCGACTGTCAGGATCCAAGCTTAAGGCATAGACATGACTCAGTGCGTGGGCAACCCAAAGGGACCCCAAGTAATCCTCTCAAAATATTATTACACATCCTTGATCGCAGAAGCAATTGAATACAACAATAAGTACTAAATTGGGACAACCAGTGCTAAGAGAAACACTTTCATACCACAGACATTAAGAACAAGAGAGTCAAGGCTCATACCATAGATACATAACATTTCCAAAAATACTTTTACCATATAGATAAGAACAAGGGCCACGACAAGCAATCGGGTTCACCCTCATAGTCAATACATAACTTAAAACAAAGATAGTCTTAGTACATAGAAAGAAATCATAACCAACATCCCCGAAATGGAGGACTCACCATAAGCTTGAGAGACAATCGTACTAGCCACATGGAGGAGTAGGATGATCAAGTGGTGCTCCAATTCCTACATAGTGATATCATGTAGGCATATAATATACGTTACTATGTTTGCCTGTACTAAGTGTGTAGGATGCCATGCAACAAGTGATAAGCACCATAAATAAATGTATAACATAGGAAATAAAAAATCTTATAGCAATATGGCATGTATGAATGATGCTTGAAGTAAAATCATGCTTATATAGACCATAACATGAGTGTAAGGAGTGACCACTCTTAGTATAATCCAAGGCCTACCACCTTCTTGGAGAGGCGCATGAGGTACAAAACCCTTCATGAGGTTGATGGAGTACAAACCCCCTAACAAGGTTGTTGGATACAAACCCCCAACATGGTTGATGGGTACAAACCCCCAACATGATTTCATGGGCCTGCCACCTCCCGAGCGAGGTGATCAAGGTACAAACCTTCCTGCGTGAGGCTTAGTCATCCCAATCCTATCGATATAATATTATATATATACACTCCTTTCATTATCATATACATACATTCCTTTAATCATCATATAGTCATTCAACTCATAAGTCATGCATTGGTCCTTTAATTCCTCAAGAAATCATAATCCGGACATTTTATCAAATACTTGGTGGGTGTATAGTACTAGTGTAAAACTATGCAAATTAAGAATGAAATCATGCTAGAAAATTCAATGTAAAACCATGAATAGATACTTGGTAACACCCTCAAACAATATACATCAAAATCCTTCATCAAACCTCTAAATTGATCTTGGTTTCATGACCCAAAACATGCTAAAATAGTCACAATTTCATAAACCCCAACATATTCTGCAGTGAAATTCATAATAGATAAGACCCATGAATAAATAAACTTTAAATCATGCCATTTTGAGTAAAAAAGAGCTTGGGTATCATGGGTGAAAAGAGTCCATTAAGGAAGCCCACATACCTTGAAGTTTGATTGAGAGTCTTAGAATCCGGATGAGTTTGAGACTTGAATTTAAGAGATAAAATATTTTCTAATTGTTTGAGAGTGTATTTGGGAACATCTTCAATAATATGAAGGTCAAATAAGGCTAAGTATAGGCATTTTCATACATGGAAACACTTAGGCCCAAGACTCAAAAGTCTTGGATCGAGATTGAAAAATGACCACAAAAATACACAAAAGCGTGCTTGGCACATTGCTCCAGGGGCGCGGATCGTCTCTGGAAATCGCATTTTTGCAATTTTCAAATTTTTCTATGATTGCTCTTAAATCGGGGTTAGACCCATCTCCCAGTCAATTTGACCTCTTGAACAAGAATATGAAGTTGGATTTTTGATATCACGCATGGATTTTGAGATGTATGGAAATTATGATTCTAGGCACCTTCGAGGCACATTTCCTTGCACTTTTTGGGGTCGTTTCACTGACTTTGTCATTCTATCAACCACAACTGAAATAGAATAAAAACCCTTTCTAGTCTTAGGAAACCCAACCACAAAATCGATGTTACTATCCTCTCACTTCCAAGTAGGAATCTCTATGTCTTGGGTTAGGCCACCCGACCTTTGGTGTTCGATTTTGACTTGTTGGCAACTATGACAATGTATACAAATTTGTCAATGTCTTTCTTCATACATCCCTACCAAAACACATCCCTCAAATCTCTATACATCTTGGTCGAACTAGAGTGAATGGAATAGGAAGAATTGTGAGCTTCATCAAGGGTCCTCTCTCTCAAGCAATTAACACTAGGCACACACAACCTACCTTGGTACCTAAGGGTACCATCCGCCCCTTGGGAGAAAACCTCCACCATGCCCTCTCTCACCAATGCCTTCCATTCTAACAAGGAGGGGTCAAGATCTTGCTTTTCTTTTACCTCATCAACCAAAGAAAATTTTGAATCATTAACAACCATAATACCACCATTATTAACCTTTTCCAACCAAAACCCGGATCTAGCCAACCAATGAACCTCTCTAGCCACCTATTTGCCTCCATCATCAACATGAGCTAGGCTACCCATAGATACCCTACTCAAAGCATCGGCCATAACATTAGCCTTACTGAGATGATCATGCACACTCATATCATAATCCTTAAGAAGTTCTAACCAACTTCTTTGTCTCAAGTTGAGAACTTTTTGAGTGAACACATATTGGAGACTCGTATGATCATTAAACACATCAACATGCACCTAATATAAACAATGACACCAAATTTTCATGGAAAATACCACAGCGGCCAATTCAAGAGAATGAGTAGGATAATTTTTTTCGTGACCTTATGTTGTCTAGAAGCATAGTCTATCACCTTATCAATTTGCATCAAAACACAACCCAAACCAAGGTGAGAAGAATCACAATACACAACAGACCCTTATAACCCTTCCAATAGAGACAAAAATAGGGGCGGACACAAGCTTATCTTTCATGGTTTGGAAACTCTTTTCACACTCATTGGTCCACAAAAATTTAGCCTTTTTTTGGTCAACTTAGTCATAGGGGAAGCAATAAAATAGAACCCATTCACAAACCTCCAGTAGTAACCCGTTAAGCGTAAGAAGCTTCTAATATCTGATGGAGTCAAATGTCTAGACCAATTTCTAATCAACTCCATTTTCTTATGATCCACCTTAATACCATCCCTCGACACACATGACATAGAAAAGCAACCTCTTTCAACCAAAATTCACACTTCTCATATTTGGCATACAACTTCTCTCAATTTTTGCGACACCACCCTCAAGTGACCCTTATGCTTCTCCTCACTACGAGAGTAGATCAAGATATTATCAATGAAAAAAATAATAAACAAATCAAGGTAGGGTTTAAAGGCCCCATTCATAAGATCCATAAAGATAGTTGGTGCATTGTCAACCCAAAAGACATAACCACAAATTCATAATATCCAAACCTATTCTAGAATGTCGTCTTGGAATTGTTACACTCTCTTATCTTTACTTGATGATACTCTGACCCAAGGTCAATCCTAGAGAAGTGAGTAGCCCCTTGAAGTTGGCCAAACAAATTAACAATCCTTAGGAGAGGGTACGTATTCTTAATGGTAACCCTATTAAGTTGTCGATAGTCAATACATATTCTAAGGAACCCATCCTTCTTCTTCAAAAGCAATACCGTTGCACCCCAAGGTGATTTTCTAGGAATAATAAAATCCTTCTCCCACAAATCCCACAATTGCTCTTTTAACTCCTTTAACTCAATTGGGGCCATACTGTAAGGGGGAACAAAAATGGGTTGAGTATCGAGAAGGAGGTCTATACCAAAGTCTATCTCTCTTTCAGGAGGAACACCAAGAAGGTCTTTTGGAAAGACATCAAGAAACTCATTTACCACCGGAACTGACTCTATAGGAAAGACTTTGGACTCAACATCCCTAACCCTCCACAAGGTGATACAAACACCCCTTAGAGATCAACTTATGGTCTTTAATGCAAGATATAAACCTACCCTTGACCACCACATCATGACTCTCTCACTCACGAATGAGTTTATTTGGGAATTGGAATTTGACCGTATGGATTCTACAATGAATAGAGGCATAATAGGCATGCAACCAATCCATCCCAAGAATGACATCAAATTAACCATATCAAACTCAACAAGATCAAAAGGCAATATCTTATGCAAGATGCAAATGGAACAATTTCTATAGACCTTTCTAGCAAGTATAGATGCACCAATAGGAGTAAACACCTTATAAGACTTACACAACAAATCGTGCTCAACATGAAACTTTTTGGAAACAAAAGGTGTAACAAAAGAAAGAGTGGTGCCCATGTCTATTAATGAATACGCATCAAAATCAAAGACTTTTAACATATCAGTGACAACGTCAGGCACCTCATAAACCCGTTGTCTACCTTGTAGTGCATAGAATCAATTGTGCCTTGGGGCACCAAGTTGTTGACCTTCTCTCCCCAAAGGGATCGTATTAGCACCCTAACCTTGTGGACGAACATCCTTACCCTTGTTGTGATTACGTGGATAATCAATCATCTTGTGGCCTACTTCTGCACAACCAAAACAAGTATTAGTATCCCTCAAGCATGGGCCACTATGACCCCTACCATACTTTGGACACATATCATTAGTCACCATTCCACCATCATCTTGGGCTCTTGGGTAGTCATTGACAAACCTCATATTAGGAGCATGTGAGGACTCTTGGCCTTGATAAAATCGGCCACCTTCACGACTTTGGAACTTACTATCAAAATGGGTCCTCTTGGCCTCATTACTCCTTTTTCTCAACTTTACCCCCTCTAATTGTTTGGCAAAAGTCATCAAGTGATACAAATTCATATCACTAATGAACTTGGTGGTACGACTTTTTCATTCACCAAATCCGACATACCTATCACAAACTTATTCATTCTAGACCTCGAGTCGGCAACCAAGTGTGGAGCATATTTAGAGAGTTGGTTGAACTTGAGGGTATACTCCCTCACACTCATAGATCCTTGGTTCAAATTCACAAACTCCATCATCTTGGCCCCCCCTAAGCTCAAGAGGAAAGAACTAGCTTAGTAAAGCCTCCTTAAACTCCTCCCATAGAACCACATTGTTGTTCCCCTTCTCCTTCTTCGATTTAGTGTACCATATTTGGGCCACCCTCTTGAGTTGGTAAGCCACCAACTCTGCCTTCTCTTCCAATCTCACACTTATGATAACCAACACTTATATACCTTATCGATAAACTCTTGAGGGTCCTCATCCATCTTAAACCTATTGAACTCCGGTGGGTTCATCCTCATGAGGTCTTTCACCCGAGATATCAGAGTCGGAGCATGAGGGGTTGGGGCCCCTTGATTAACTTGATTAGCCATAACTTGATCTAGAATGTGAGAGCATACCAAAGCTCCCCATGAGTCGGTTGTTCCTTGGGTGTGCAAGCTCTTCTTCCTCTTATGTTAGGCATGATCTATCATACCAAAGAACAATCATTAGGGGAGAAAACCATACCTTAACTTCTATAGCACAACATAGAGTAAGAAGAAGGAAAACATTTCCTAAAATGTCTCATAGCTTCCTACTCATAGTTATGGTGAATAACACAACCATGAATAAGACTCTAATCAACACGGTGTGTTGGATGTCAAGGTCCATTAACAACCTAGTACTCTAACACCAAGTTTGTCACAATCCAAGCCTAAGGACTAGATATGACACGATGAATAGGGAACCCTAAGGGACCCCAATCAACCTCTTAACATATTATTACATATCCTTGGTCGCGAAATAAATAAAATGACAACAATAGATAGAAAATGGGGTAATACAGGGCTAAGGGACATCTTTCCTATCATCATTACATTAAAGAGTCAAGAGAGCCAATCTCATAGCTTCATTATATAACTTGTCCAACAAAACCTAAAGAAATAGAATTTAGTGGGGGTCAAGACAAGCAATCAGGCTCACCTCATAGTCAAGCATATAATAAAAATGAAAGAAAGTATTTATACATAGCATAAGATCAAAGACATTGTCCCCAAAGTTAAGGACTCACCAACTTGCTTTGAGAGTAATCATACTAGCCATGCAGAGGAGGAGGAGGAGGATCTAGTGGAGCTCCAGTCCGTACATGGTAATATCATATAGGCATAGAGTATATATTAGTACATTTGAATATACCAAGTATGTAGGATGCAATGCAACAAGAGATTGGAAACATAGGCAAAATGCAATATCATAAGCAATGGATAACATAATAACAATATGTCATGTATGAATGATGCTTAATGTAAAACAGGCTTATACAGACATATTACATGTGAAGAAAGAGACCTCAACATAGACCAAGAAAACTTAGTACTTGGAATTCAAGGTAGATCACCCCTTAGAAGTAATAGAGGTACCGACCCCTCAATTGGTTAACGGATATAACCACCCTCCACCAGAAATGATTGAGATAGCAACCCCTTAATTAATTGATAGACATGACCACCCTTCATTGAAAATAATTAAGGTACCAACCCCTCAATTGGTTGATAGCTTACCACCCCCATTTGAGGTGATTGAGGTACCAACCCCTCAATCGGATAACGAACATGAGTACCCTCCGCCAGGAATGATTAAGTTACCAACTCCTTAATTGGTTGACAAACATGACCACCCTCCTCCAGAAATGATTGAGGTACCAACCCCCCCCCCCCCAAATTATTTGATGGCTTACCACCCCCATCCGAGGCGATTGATATATCACCCCTCAATTTGCTATGGTCAACTCACAACACAATAGATACTTATTATGAAATCAACACATATATACCATGCTTTCATTATCATATAGTCACTTAACTCATATGCCATATATTAGTCCTTCAACAACATCAAGAAACACAATTTGGACATTTTATCAAACATTTGGGTGAGTGTAATGCTAGTGTAAAACCATGCAATTCAAGAATGAAATCATGCAAGTAAACTTGAAGTAAATTAGCCCACCAATACTAGGTAAGACTATCATGCAATATACCTCAAAACCCTTTATCAAATCTCAATATAGATATAAGATTCATAGCTCAAAACATGTTCAAACAATCACATTTTTATGAAATCGCAACATAGTTCATAGTTAAATTCATATTAAGTAAGAACCATAAGTAAATCAACTTAGAAACATGAGATTTATGTAAAAAGGAAGCTTGGGCTCCATAGGTGAAGGGACCCAATGTTTGAAACCCACATACCTTAGCTTTGGAGAATTTCTTGATGAAGATTAGAATGGAGACTTGAAGCTTAAGTGAAATCCTTAAGATCCAAAATGAGTTTGGAACCCTTGATTTTGAGTAAAATATTTGTTTAAGTGTTTGAGAGAGTATTTGGGAATGTCTTATATGATATGAAGGTGAAATATGGGTGAGTATAGATATTTCATGCATGGAAAGACTTAGGTCCAAGACCCAAAAGCCTTGGGTCGAACAACAAAAACTAGCAAAAATAACACTAGTCAGCGCCCTAGTCGGGTCGCGTCAGGGGCGCAGATCAACACTGGAATTCATCAACTTTGGATTTTCAAATTTTGATATGATTTCTCGAAAATTGAGGTTAGACCCATTTCCCACTCAAATTTGCCTCCTGTTCAAGAATATCAGTCAGATTTTTGATATCACACATAGATTATGAGATATATTAAAATTACGATTTTTTGGGCACTTCTGAGGTACATTGCGGGCACTTTTTGGGGCCATTTCAAGATAGCTCACTTATAAATGATAACTCAATTAAAAAAATACACATAAGTTTTAAATTAAAACTATGCTTTAGACAGGCTGAACAATAAGTGGCTCAGACAAATCATTTAGAGTACTATCGAGTTTTATTTGAGAGTTTCTCCAATCAATATCATCAAGTATGGGCCGGTAATGTACTAAGGGATGTCTTTGTAACACCCATCCAATTATTTTCTAATGTAAGGGATGATCAACCTCATTGAATCCATGATCAATCCAAGTCCTCCTCTTTTGGGACAACAAGGAAACATTTGATTTTATGGTTCAATACTCTCCTATGTTGACTATATAGTTTATTGAGCTTGAGTTGTTATTTAATCTCACCCAATTTAGTGCTCGATATTCCTTCCAAGTCTCAATATGCTCATAAACTTCAAATCAACCAATTCAATCAAGTCATTCGACTAGTCTCTTTGGGTATCTTAGCAATTCAACCATCGTCTCACCATCAACTCCTTCAACCAATAATAGTTTTTGTTCATTTACATTTTTAAAAATAAAACTCTATTTTAAAAATGTTATTTGTACGCAAAATGCATCTTGCTCAAAGAAAAGCAGGACCTTCAATGATATCTCAGGCTACATTCATTTTTAACTCATTCCAATTAAATAAATTCACAATTCATGCTTTCAAGCTCAGTCAATAAATAAAGACAGTAAGTTATATGCAACATTCAATTAGGGTTCATATAAAACAAGGCACATATAGTTACACTAAGAACTTGACTCATAAACACATCAATTAACACAATAATATGTAAGAGTTTAATAAAATTTAGAAAAACAATTCTTAAGAGATCAATCATGAGAAACTCAAAGACTCAAACTTGACCTCAAATTGTCAAACGAATTGATAGGGCTTTCAGTTAAATTCAATCCACATTTTAGTTTACTTTACATACATCGAAAGAAGATTTAGCCCTCAAAAGTTGAAGATTTTCGCTTGATTCTATGAATTCTAGTTTTCTCCTTTCTCATTAGCCCTAGCTTTCAACGTCTAAAAGTGTGAATGAGAGAAATAATGCATCTTGAAACTGATATGAGAATAGTTTCGTCCTCAAAATGATGTGAGATAGTATAGGATATATGAAAGAAACCTGAATCCCCCCACATTAAAAATGAGATCAAGCCAAAAATTTGGCCTGTTATGAAACACATTTGCGATGCGAATATGCTCCCTCACAATTTAAATTTTCTCATAAAATTTTGATGGTAATTTTTGGACTAGGATTGACCAGGTTATCAACATAGACTGGTCGCATACTTTTTCTACTTAAGTAAATCTGATACAAAAAAAATTAACTTTCAATCTCTTAACAAAATATTCCACTTAAACCATTTTTGATATGTTTTTATACTTCGGTTGATATTTCAGCTTAGTCTTGGTCAATGTAACTTGGGATGCTATAGTTTTGTGGGAGTCCTTTGTTACGGGTACTTTAGGTATCACAATATCTCTCCCTTGAGACTACTTGTCCTCAAATTATGATTGAAATGAGGATATACCAAGGCACGAATAAACTCAGGACTTAATTTCTCAAACACTAAAATATTAAATCAATCAATTATTCAAACACAAGACTGGACACATCAACTCATCAACTCAAATTAAGAAAAAAAGTATGATCTTCAACATTATCATTATTTTGCATGAATGAATGTGGGTAGTTGATCATATCATCCTCAGCTTCCCATGTGGCTTCCGCCATGAATTGGTTTCTCTAAAAAACTTTGACTTTGGCAATCTCTTTGGCCCTCAACTTACAAACCTAATAATCAAGGATTTAGAGAAAGATCTCCTCATATACCAAGCTATCATTAACCCTGATACTTTCAATGAGAACCACCAAGTAAGGATCTCCCAAAGACTTCTTAAGCATCGATATGTAAAACATCGGATGAATAGTAGCTATCTCCGGGGCCAACTCCAACTTGCAGGCCATATTACCAACCTTCTTTATAATTTGGTAGGGACCAATATATTTTGGACTAAGTTTTTCTTTCTTGCCAAACCTCATAACATCCTTCATAGGTCACACCTTCAAGTATACCCAATCATTCACCTCAAATTCTAAGTCTCTCCTTCTCACATCAATGTAGGAATTTTGTCAGTTTTGTACAGTTTTCAACCTCTCCCAAAAAATCTTTGATGTCTCTATATCTTGATGCACCAAGTTTTGTCCAACCAATTCCACTTCATCTACCTCAAACCATCTAATTAATAATCTATATATTTGCCTATACAAAGCTTTATACAGAACCATCTAAATATTTGAATAGAAGTTATTAATAGGCAAACTCAATGAGAGGTAAGACATCATCCTAATTTCCTTTAAACTTGATGACACAAGCCTTCAACCTATCCTCCAAAGTCTAAATTATGTGCTCTATCTGGCAATCTATCTGAGGATAGAAGGAAATACTAAGATTCACCTTAGAACCTAGTCCCTTCTGCAAAACTTCCAAGACTAAGTAGTAAATTAAGTTCGTCTATCTGAGATGATAGACAAAGGAACTCTATGCAAACTAAGAATCTCTCTAATGTAAAGTCTATTATAATCCTCTACAGTGTTAGTCCTACTTTGTCACCTAGAAATGGGTTGATTTAGTCATTCAGTCCATGATCACACAAATAGAATCATGTTGTCATGAAATCCACGTTGATAATCTTCCAATTCCACTCTAGAATCTCTATGTTCTAGGTCAATCCATATGGTCTTTGGTGTTTAACTTTAACTTGTTGATAGTTCAGGCACTCGGGTATGAAGTCAATAACATCTCTTTTCATCCTACTCCCCAGTATAATTCCATTAGGTCATGATACATCTTAGTAGTTCCTAGATGAATGAAATACCCGAAGCTATGGGCTTTTGTGATATTCCATCTTTGAAGATTACCAATATTGAGGAGACACAATCTGTATTTATGCATAGCTTCATTCAATTTGAGTAAAACATGATCCTAGTCCTACTTCTCTTTCACCTCCAATCCAAGGGATGACATAGATCTATTCTGAAAATGACTTTGCCTTCATTTGTAATCAACAAGATGAACTTTTAATCAAGTGAGTCTATGCACCATCTTAGCTATCTCCTTCCTTTCCTCCTTATTATGAACAATTCTTCTTATAGATTACCTTCTACGAGCATCAACAACAATTAGCTTTACCTGAATGGTAGAGAATGCTTGTATTATAGTCCTTGAGTAGGTCAAGCCATCTTTTCTTCCTCAAGTTGACCTCCTTTTGGTTGAATACATACTGCAAGCTCTTGTAGTTTGTGAATATATCTACATGAACTCCATACAAATGATGTTATAAAATCTTTAAATAAAATACCATAACTTCCAACTAAAGGTCATAGATGGGATAGTTCCTCTCATAAATCTTAAGCTGTCGGGAAGCATAAGTTATCACCTTGCCTTTCTACATAAACACATAGCCAGTCCATCTCTAGGTGCATCACAATAGATCACAAAATCCTATGGCCTATTATAGAAGGTCAAATCGAATACAATATCGAGATATAATATGGCTGAGTAAGGCCATTAATGCTAACTAGAATTCACACTTCAAGAGTTTCACATACAACTCACTATCTTCAAGGGTCTAGAGAACAATACTAAAATTATTGGCATACTTTTCCTTAGTTCAAGGGTAGACCAATATATTGATTATGAACACAATTATGAACATATATAGATATGACTTAAACATCCAGTTTATGAGATCTATAATGATTATAGGTCTATTAGTCAATTGAAAGGACACAACAAAGAACTTAAATGACCATAACGAATCCTAAATGCTATCTTTGTATTTTCACATTTCCTCACCTTCAATTGATGGTAGCTAGAATTAAGGTCTATCTTTGAGAAACAAGTGGCACCCTAAAGCTGGCCAAACAAATCATCTATCCTAGGGAGAGGATATTTATTCTTTATAGTGATCTTATTCAAGTGCCGATAATTAATGCACATTTTAAGATCCTTCTTGTTTTCGCATGATTAGGATAGGAGCACCCCATAATGTGACACTCAGCCATATGAAGCCATTATCTAACAAATCCTTCAACTATTCTTTTAGTTCCTTAAGCTCAGCAAAGGCCATCTTATAGGGTGGAATGGAGATGTTTTGCGTATTAAGAAAAATGTAAATCCCAAAGTCGATCTCCCTATATGGAGGGGCTTTGGGCAGATTATTAGGAAATACTTCAGGAAACTCATTGACAATCGAGACTAACTCAAGAGTTAGAGATTCCACACCATCATCCTTAAATTGCATAATGTGATAAATATGACATTTAGAGATTAACTTTCTATCCCTAAGATAGGAAATAAATTTACCATTAGGCTCTACAATACTACTCTTCTAGCCTAAGATAAGCTCATTCAAAAACTAAAACTTGACAATTCAAGTTCTATAATTGACAAAAGTATAGCAGGTGCGAATCCAACCTATGCCAAGAATCACTTCAAAATCAATCATCTCTAACTCTACTAGATCCACTAAAGTATCTCTATTATAGATGGACATGGTGTAATCTTTCTAGTTTCTCTCAGCTAGTGGACTCACAAGCAAGATTAGAAACACTAAAGGGTTCAAGAAGATGCTTAGGAAGTATTTCAAACATGTTCTCCATATAAAGGGTCACAAAATATATTATGGTACCCAAATCAAGCAACGCATAATAATCAAGAGAGAAAATTGAAGCATATCAATGATGACATCCGATGACTTCTCTTGATCCTAGCAACCAACCATGGCATATAAGCAGGTAGTGGTCCCACCTACACCTGATGTAAATCCTCTCTTGGTAGCTTAGGCTAGTGGTACTTCCAAAGAAGATTATGCCTTGTTTTCTCCCTTACTCTATCTCCATATTGGACACTCTCTGCGCATGGCCAATCTAACTATACTTATAACACCAATTGGTTATCTTTTACACTTTCCCAATTGAAGCTTACTACATTTCTCAGATGGTGACTTCTCCTTCTAACCTTGACTATACTCTCTTGGTATTAAGAGCCTTGACCTAAAAATTTCCAATGATTTTGTGATCTTTGATCATACCTATTGTTTGGTGCTAATACACTCGTTGTGGATGGTACATAGCTGGAATATCTCTTATGGAAGAAGGGTCTATTTCTTTAATATTTATGCTTACTAGGTGCATGCCCTGTTGTTCTCATTTTTTTAATCATATGTTCCTTTCTATCTTTTCTCTTATACTCCTCAACTTATTGTACATCTACCATGAGTCTGGAGTTGTCCATATCTGAAATCAACATTGATTCCTTACACTCCGTCATCGCATGTTTTCTCAGGACAAAGACATATTTCCTCATCCTAAGTCTCATGCATGGGACCATTTCTAGAGCAGTTGGATGAACTTTATGCCATAATTTTTTACAGTCATTCCCTATTGCTTCAAGTTCATAAACTCCTCAACCTTTTCTCCCTAAAACTCCTTAGAAAAGAAGTTATCAAGGAAAGCATTCTCTAATTCATCCCACACCATAGGCTCAACATCCTCACCTCGACTTTCTTCTTGTCTATTGAACTAGACATTTGTCACATTCTTTAACTAGTAAGAATCTAGCTTAACTCCCTCAATCTTCTTTGCATGTATAGCTTTCAGTACTTTCCATATCTCATTATGAAGTTCTGAGGTCCTCTTTAATGTTTGCCCCAATAAAGATTGGTGAGTTCATCCTCAAGAAGTCTCTAAGAGATCCTGCAATAGTCAGCTCATGAAACTAGAGCTAAGTGCCGGTGAGCTCTTATTACTAATCTAGGCAGCCATAAGTTGAGATAGCATAGTAATGGCTGCTCTAAAATAAGTATCTAAAGTGGAGACAGGCTGAATAGTAGGCGTCTAAGAAGCCTTGATACTTCTAGCAGATTGACCTCGACCTCTACCTACTATTTGAGGAGGCATCTCTGGTGGGGGAATCTTAGTGTTTGAAGCTGAAACAATCCTTTAGACAGAAATTTGCTTAGAAGGCATGATCTATTAACGTGTATCGCATGAGTTCGATAGGAACTTTCATAGAGCTATGATTTACCACATGAACTTAGAATGCAATAGAAGTCAAATAATTCTTAATATCACATAGCCTCTTGATTATAAATGTGGTGAACGACATGGGATAGGTATAGGAGAAATGGAGATAAACTAGAATGCCCCTCATTAAAATTGAGATCGGCCTAGAAATTTGACATATCATGAAACAAGTTCATGACGTGAACATGATCACTCATAGTCTAATTTTTCTCGTAAAATTGTAATAATGATTTTTAAATCGGTATTGACCAAGTCGGCAATGCAAACTGGTCAAGTACTCTTCTAGTTAATTTATTTGGCTATGAAAAATTATCCTTGAAATCCTTTGGCAAAAACTTTCATCAAACCATTTTTGAACATGTTTTAAACATGTTTCGATCTTCCAACTCGGTCTTAGCCAAAGTAGCTTGGGATGCTACATTTTTGGCGGGGTCCTTAGTTAGGGGTACTATGGGTATTACAAAAATAATCAATGTGTGATGAAGATTTTAGCGCAAAATAACTTACCAAATGGAATTCCGTAAAAATCACTTCAAAAAAATGCTTTCACGAGCTCCCTAAGTTCAACATGGTAAATAAGGTTTACTTTTCGTGAACAATCCCAAAATCCAAGCCTCAACTACCACAAAAGTGACCAACCTCGATTTTGTGGTACTCGTCAAAATAGGTGGGTTTTGGTAAAGCGAACAGTGGGTCACTTAAGCAACTCATCGCTTTCGCGAACCTTGTCCACCTAAGTGAACCCTGCCTAAATGTTGGGCATCTCTTAAGTGATGGGTCTTAGTTATATAGGAGGTTGTTTTTTCAATCAGGCATCCACAAAAGCGACAACTACAACACAATGCACCCAAACCAGATTCAACACATCCAAAGTACAAAATCAATCGAGATTTATTTTTAACCATGTGAACACAAATCAGATATGTATCCCTACTAAATTTAACATTTCAGACTCAATAGAATCATCAAAATTGAACCTGAAGTCTCTTTGACCCAAAATCTAATTACTTGCAACTAAACTAACATAGGCCTCAAAAGTACCAAACACTAATGGAGCACTCAAAAATTATACCAAAGCTTGTTTCAGAGCTAAAATCACCTCCCAAAATCAATGGAACCATCAGATATCTAATTTGATCCCTCAAACTCAAAATATTGACTAAATTCAAACTTTTTCAAATTTCAACAAAATTTCTAACTTCGGACCACAAATCCACATATTAACTTCAAATATTATTCCCATAACTCTCCCAAACCAATTTCTATTTTTTAGATTGACAAAATTGATGAAATTTTATTCCAAGACATGAAACTCTAAATTACTTCAAAATTCAATATTAAGCACCTCAACCCTTTAAAACTCAACTCCTTAGCAAAACTCAACTTTTCACAAAATTTTTGAAAACCAATTTTCTCAACCAATCAAATAGGACTTGGAGCATCTAATGGGAGAGGTAAAATGGTAATTTTCTTAAAGCCAACAAAAATGACCTTGAGGGTCATTACAAGATTCGCATTCATGGAGGGTCAGTCCCGATGACCTCTGTGTTCGTGGAGACCATGTTTGAAATTGTGGGGAACAAGTTATCTGGACAAACTTTAATTTTCTAAAATTAGGGTTACTTTTTCATTTTTATTTTTGAGCTTTGAGGACACCTGGGTGGCAATTTTAAAGATATTTTTCAAGATAAATCTATTGAGAAAGTGATTTTGACTTAAAATTTTTATTTTTCATTTAACTATCATGATTTTAACTTTTAATTCTTGATTTTGAACTTCAATTTTATGGTTTCTTCAAGAACATGAATTTTGAGTAAATTAATGATTATGGGCCAATTTTATCTCATTTTAAAAATTAGTTTTCACCATTGATTTTCAAATTCTTTGAAAAAAGTAATTATGTATTAATTTTTAATTTTGCCCCTACTTTTTGTAGATAGATTTTTTGAGCTATTTTGGGGTCAATTTATAAGTTAGTGATTTTGATGTCATATTATTATATTCTTATTATGATTCCACATTTAAATAGACTTTATTGAATTGGATGTCACACCCCAAGAGGATACCCTTGGTATGGCCGATACTTGAAGAACCATTGTTGATTCTCCAAGAGAACCACCAAACCTAATCGTAATATCAACTCGACAGTGAAAGAAAAAACTCAGAATATAAAGACCTCATACGAAAGGATAGAACAGATGATATAGATATATCTATGCATCTCTATTGTATCATAGTTTAAAAATGAAATAGGTTTAGATACATCAGTACTCAAATACTCCTTTCTTATAGTCTATGAAGCCTTTACTCAATAATCTAGATGTTGCCATGACACGCCATGAACACCCCAAATCAAAGAAACAAAAATATACTAAATCAACTCATAAGATAAAAAAGCTCCTCTAGAAAGCAAGGAGGGCTCACCAACTCTGGAAGTGTACTGATCTGAACCTTAACGATGTGCGGGCTGAAGTCCTCTATCACTTGTATCTGCATCATGAAAAGATGCATGCCCAAATGGACTTTAGTACATGGAATATATTGGTATGTAAAAATAGCTCAAGAAAGTAAAGCTCAACTCACTCATCTCGACTTAACAACTCATACTCCACTCAGTACATGCAAGTTTTGAAGTAAAATCATGCATTTTAAAGTATACTCAGTAAAATAGACTCAGTTTAAAATATCATGTTTAATCAATATTGCTCAGGAGTTTTTCTTAACCGACATCCAATCCATTACCTTTATGTCACGAACCAACTCAGGGGTCGTGAATGGTGTCGATTGGACACCGTGACAACCACTTATACTGAATATTTACTTATGACAGCTAAGGGATTTCACAAAATTTCGACAGA
>JAOTQJ010167550.1:0-26107 GCA_025642045.1 Solanum sejunctum | reverse complement strand
ATTTGCTAAGTGTTTTGTATTGTCTTTGGGCCCTTTTTAATACCTCTCTTGGGCTGAACATATAGACCATTTATGATTCTAAAATGTGGGTCCAAGTTTCACCCTTAATACAAACTTTATTCATAATGAAACTTGGACAATTTCGACGTCGAGCTTCGTCTCAGTTTAACTAGCGATTTTAAGCTCAGCATGTAGGTGACTCACCTGCTAGATTATAAGTCCTACAAGAACCTAAATTATCTCACTTCAATTTAAGCTCGCAATCCACTCACTTAGACACAAACCATGTATACACCCGACCTTCTTAAGCGTTAGACGCACATATACCCCATTAACACGAGATTCGAGCACTTTTGAAAGTTAGAGTCAATTTGTCCAAACCATGATATGTTTCATTTTACTTGTAATAGTAGTGTAAGGTGTGGGGTTTTAAAACTCATCCATTGCTTCTCCTATGACAAAATTGACTCAAAAGAAGGTGAAATTTGTGTGGATCGACGAATGTGAGAAAATCTTCAAAACATTGAAACATAAATTTGTGTCCGCTCCAATATTATCTCTATTGGATGGGCTTGAGGGTTTTGTTGTGGGTTGTGATTCATCTTCAGTTAGTTTGGGTTGTGTACTAATGCAAAATAGTAAGGTCATAGCCTATGCTTCTAGGCAACTCAAGGTGGATGAAAAGAACTACCCTACCCATGATCTTGAATTAGCTTCCATGGTGTTTGCCTTAATGATTTGGCGACATTATTTTTATGGGGTGCATGTTGATGTCTTTATCAACCATAAGAGCCTTCAATATGTCTTCACTCAAAAAGATCTTAACTTGAGACAAAGAAGGTGCCTAGAACTCCTTAAGGACTATAACATGAGTTTGCATTATCATCCAAGTAATGCTAATGTTGTGGAAGATGCTTTGAGTTGGGTGTTAATGGTCTCCTATCTCATGTGAATGGTGGTGACAAGGAGATGGCTAGGGAGGTGCATAGGTTGGCTAGATTGGAGGTGAGGCTGGATGATGTGGATGATGGTGTTGTTGTTGTTGATGGCTATAAATCTTCCTTGATCGATGAGGTCATAGCTAAACAAGATATAAACTCCTCCTTGCTTTAGTTGAAGTCCTTTGTGAGAGACGAAAAGATAGAGGTTTTCTTCCAAGGGGGAGATGGGGCCCTTAAACACCAAGGTAAGTTGTGTGTGCCATATGTTAATGGTTTGAGGGAGAGAATTCTTGATGAAGCCCATAATTCCTCTTATTATATCTACCCCGGCTCTACCAAAATGTATAGAAACTTGAGGGAAGTGTATTGGTAGGGAAGCATGAAGAAATATATTGCCAAATTTATTTTCGATTGCCATAGTTGTCAACAAGTCAAACCCGAACACTAAAGGCCGGGTGGCCTAACCCAAGATATAGAGATTCAAAATAGGAGGTGATCAACATGGACTTTGTGGTCGGGTTGCCCAAGACTAGGAAAGATTTTGATTCCATACAGGTGGTGGTTGATAGGATGACAAAATCAACTCACTTTCTACCGGTTAATACTGCATATAGGGCTAAGGAGAATGCAAGGTTGTACATCCATGAGTTAGTGAGGTTGCATGGGGTACCCTTATCCATTATATCGGATCGTGGTGCACAATTTACTTCACACTTTTGGAGATCTTTCCAATGGGGTCCTGGAACCAAAGTTCACCTTAGTATGACCTTTCACCCTCAAACAGATGGCCAAGCTGAAAGGACAATTGAAACACTGAATATATGCTTAGGCCTTGTGTCTTGGAGCTTAAAGTTAGTTGGGATGACCAGTTACCATTGATTGAGTTTGCCTATAACAATTGATACCACTCTAGCATCAGATTGGCTCCTTTTGAGGCCTTTTATCAAAGACATTATAGATCACCAGTGGGTTGGTTTGAGGTTGGAAAGGTGGCTTTGTTAGGTCCGAATGTGGTTATGGATGCTCTTGAGAAGGTTAAGATAATTATGGAAAGTCAGAGGTATACTACTTTTCCGATCAAATCAACCCACTACTCAAACATCCAATTGAGGACAACCCAATGTCATCAAAAAACCTATACCATTGTACGGAGAAGGGACCTAGAACTCCACGAGTGATTGGGTCTATTTGAAGGTTTCTCCAATGAAAGGTGTGGTTCGATTTGGCAAAAAGGGGAAATTGACTCTAAGCTATTTTGGTCCTTATGAGGTGACAAAGAGAGTTGGCAAGGTAGCTTATGAGTTGAAGTTGCCTAGTGAAATAAATTTGGTACATCTATTATTCCATGTCTATATGTTGAGAAAATGTGTTGGTGATCCTAATACCATTATGCCTCTAATGTTGTGGGTGTTGTTGAGGATAACTTAAATTATGAGGAGGTTCCAGTTAAGATCTTGGATAGGCAAGTAAAGAGATTAAGAAACAAGGATGTAGAATCCGTTAAGGTCCTTTGGAAGAACCAGCAAGTCAAAAGTGCTACTTGGGAGGCCGAAGCGAATATACAAAAGTGGTACCCTTATATATTCCACTCTACTCGAGCCTAAGGTACTACTCCTAAGTTCCATATGTGACTTCAAGAGTTACATTTCATCCCCTAAGTCATTCATATGCATTCATGTTTAAGTTGGTAAACATATGATGATTTTACACTTATGTTGAGAATTTGAAAATGGTGTTTTACATGTTATGTTGCATTCTTATTGGGGCTGATATGTTCGTGATCACTCTTATCTTGTACGTCTCTTGCACATTTAAGGATGAATATTCCCAAGGGGGAGATATTGAAACGACCCCAAAAAGTTCCCAAACCGTGCCTCAGAATGGCAAGAATTTTGATTTCTTTATATCTGTAAAATCCATTTAGTTTATCATAAATCTGACTTCATCATCTTTTTGAGGGGTTCCAAATTAGGGTTACAAGGGTCTAACCTCGATTTCAAAGAGAATAAATTGATTTATGAAATTGCACATAGTGCAATTTCCAGAGATGTGTACCTGGGCATTGTCTTTTTTAGCCTGCTCAATATTTTTTTTAAGAGTTGGTCCCAAGTTTTCCAAGCGTATTTTCACTTATACTTAGAATTATTTTACTCTTATATCACCCTAAACATTTCCCAAAACCTATTCCCACACTTAGTCTTATCTTACTCTTAAAATTCAAGTACCAAAACCCTCATTCAGATTTAAGGATTCTCTTCAAGCTTCAAGTCTCCATTGTCAACCTTTACCAAGAACTTCTACAAAGCTAAGGTATATGGTGTTGAACTATTGGGTCCTTTCACCCATAGTGCCTAAACCCTCTTTTACTTAATATTGCATGATTTAAAGTTGATTTTACATATGGGTCTTGAATTTTTTAAGAAATTTATTGCACAGCGATTCTAAGACATGAAAGTATGGTTGTTTTAGTATGTTTTGATCTTCAAATCTTGGATCTAATGTTGGATGTAATGAGAGGTTTTGACATGAATGTCTTGGGGGTATTGCAAGGTATTACTTAAAGTTTCTATCATTAATTTTCCTGCATGATTTAATATCTAAATTGGATGTTTTTTTACCATCGTTACACACCCCCAAGGTGTTTGATAAAATGTCCAATTATGGTTTCTTGAGGAATTAAAGGTCCAAAGCATAAGATATGATAAGAATGATGTTATGATGACTATATGGTGATGAAATGGTGATTAAATGAGCGTATGAACATAATTATTCCTATATGAGGTATTGCATTAGATCTTATGATGAATCTTATAGAAAGTGTTTCATAGACCATGCCCAACCCAGGGGAAAAGAGTCGGGAAACTGAATAGGGGTTTATACTTATTCACTAGGGTAATGGGTACGATCATCACCAACCTAAATGAGGGGTTTATTTCTCATTCACTAAGGTGGTGGGTGCGATCATCACAAACCTACCAAGGGGTTTGTACCTTAGAGAGCTAGCTTGGTCTCATCTTCACATATGACATTCTATATGATCATGATTTCCTTAGAATGTTTTACTTATGTTTTGATCATACATGTCATATTGCTATACTATGTCTATTGCCTATCGTATTAAATTTTGGGTTGTGATACCTATCTATTGTTGCATTGCATATCACATACTTAATACATTCAAACGTACTAGCACATACTCTTGCTTAATGATATCACTATGTTGGAACTGATGCCCGAGTTGATCCTCCTCCTACTCCTCTACGTGGTTAGACGGTGCTACTCCAAGCCTATGGTAAGTCCACCACTTTGGGGACTTTGGTTATGTCTTTTCCCTACTATTTATGTATTGAGACACTACCTTAAGTTATATTTGACTATGAGGGTGAGCCTCGTTACCATGTCTTGGCCCCTACTCTTTCTATGTTTTAGAGGTTTAAGGTGTGTACTATGTATGAGCTTGACTCTTGACTTTTGACTTTGATGTTTATGCAAATTTTCCCTAGTCCCGGTGCCCTCACTTTGATTTAATTTGTTTTTTTGTGCTTCCAAAATCAAGGATGTGTGAGAATATGCTAAGAATCTTGTTTGGGGTCCCTTCGGTTTCCCCATTCGTCGTGTCACATCTAGGCCCTAGGCTTGAATCGTGACATATTAGATCATATTACGCCTAATCATGCAATTTTAAAACCATATGCTTTTTCTTGAAAATCATATGGATCATGTATTTAATCATAATTCATGCATGACTAGTCATAATTATCATATAGGAATCATAATCCATGCATAAGGGATCATAGTTTAAAAGCCCATAAGAATTCATCATGAAATTTAATAATAAAGAAGGTTTTAGATTGGGCTTCATAGATGAAACTAATCCATGAATGAAGCCCTACATACCTCAAGTAGAGTTCTTAGAATTCATGAAGAAAATCTGGAAATGCTTTATCAAATATTCCAAGATTTAGCTTCAATGGAACCCTTCACTTAGAAAGAGAAATATTGAGAACTATTGAGAGAAATTTGGGAATTTAAAGATTTGAATGATTTAAGAATAGCATTTTATAGAGGTTAGGTGGTTAAATCAGTTAGGGTAGCCAAAATGATGTTGTTTAGGACTTAGATGAATTAGAAATGTCAAAAATACCCTTCATTAATTATTGTCGGAGCCATCCACGAAACCCCTCCTATGAGTTATAGATGCACCTACGGTTCGTACCTTAGCTTATGGAACTAGGTGTCACTAAAGTGATCTACTATAATAGCAGCTTCTAAGCCATAAACATGAAGCACGAACCGTCATTCTACTTATGGGCCATAACCTTTTCTGTAGTTCAATTCCACACTTAGTAAAACTTAGGTTCCTCAAAGCCTCTTCCTACGAAACCAATTGATGGGTTGTGGATCCTTATAAGATTCTCTAGTACCATGAATGTCAACGCCAAATTCCTCAATTTTTCATTTTTCGTAGGCACTATCTACGAGACCACCTATGATCAATAGTTGCTTTTTTGAGCCATAGACTTGCTCGTAGGGTCAAACCATTAGAAAAATCCAGAACTTTCAATTTTCTAGGCCTAGACACATGAGTGGTGTTGCAATATCTCTCCTTTGAGAATATTTGGCTTTGCATGAGATAGAATTACAATTGAATAGAATAGGAACATAGCCATCATCATAGCATATATGCAAAAATGTAACTCAATCATCATTTTCATAAAATCATCAAACTTATACATCAAATATCATTCAAAATAGTTTCATGATCTTGCTTGCATGCAACTTAACAAGAGATATATAATTGTGAGAATTTCAAATGAATAAATTACATTACGTACCTTAGGCTTAAATAGCAGGAAACAACTAAGGGTATTATACATCATGTCTGCCTCAGCCTCTTAAGTAGCACTATTATAGATCGACTTAATTGGTCTATTTCTTACTAGTGAAGACTAGTTATAATTCAATGCAATTGGCCAATATTTACATATGTGAGATTGTCATATTACAAGGTACGCTTGTCTTTATTATGTCAGAGCGAGGATCCATGTTCTATTCCATCTTTTAGAAAGCCCTACAGTTTAGGTTGGATACTCAATTGGATTTGACTTCTACCTTCCACCACGAGATTGATAGCTAGTCTGAGCTGACTATCCAATTGTTAGAAGATATACTTTAAGCATGCATGATAAACTTTGGAACCAAATAGAATCAACACCTACCCTTGGAAGAGTTTGTTTATTATAACAGCTATCATTCTAGCATCTAGATGGCAATATTTGAGGCATTATATGGTTGAAGATACCGATCTCCTATTAGGTGGTTTAATTATGCTGCAGTGGGTGATTTGGGTGTTGACTTACTCATGGAGTAGGTATAGTTGATATAGGGTAGATTATTCGCAGCTTAAAGTTTCCAGAAAAGCTATGCTAACAGGAGGATTCAACCCTTAGAGTTTATGGTGCTGACAAAGTATGGTTGAAAGTGCCTCTTATAAAGGGTATGATGAGATTCAAAAAAAGGAAAGCTTAGCCTGAGGTTTATTAGCCCATTAGAGATACCGAGGAGAGTGGGTAAGGTGTCTTATGAGTTGGCATTACCACCCCAAGTTTTAGCATTTTATTCTGTTTCCTTATCTCCATGCTTCGCAGATACATACCGAAAGAGTCATATGTCATTTCATATGATTCTGTTGAGTTAGGTCTAGATTTGTCATATGAGTAGGAGCCAATGGCTATTTTAGATAGGCAGGTTAGGCGACTTATGACTACGGAGATTATTTCAATAAAGATTTAGTAGCAACATCGACTTATGTATGAGGGGAGTTCGGAGACAAAGTTAGATATGTATGATAGATATCCATGTCTTCTTGTAATGACCTTGTTGGTCATTTTATAACTTATATGTGAAAAGTACTATTTTGCGTTTCCATAAGTTGTTTTGCACCTATTTTGAACTATCTGCATTGCTGAAACGGAAATTCTATTTTTTAAAAGTATGACTTTTGGCATTTTTAGAAGCTTAAGTTGTTAAAAAAGTATGTTTTGTTCCACAAGGGCTCTTTTGCCCCTATATTTTGACTATGTTGTAAGCATTGTCGCATTCTCATCCTCATTGGTGTGATCATCCAACATAATCAACACTGGTGGATCCATAGTTTGCTTTCCACCTTGGGTAGTCACTTCCATACAATGCCCATCATTCTTTAGATTATGAACTATATGGCTAGGTAGTGTACCCTTTTGGTATTGGTTCAAGGTTGCATACACCTAGCTAAATTGTTGCTCTAATTACTTTATGGTGACTGTGCACAATTCTATTTTCTAGTGAATTCTATATATGTCAGCTTTTATCTTCTTCAGAGTCTCATCGTGTATGTCAATTTTCTTCAATAACTTATGACATAGGATCTCTTTAATCCTTGAGTTTTCCCTCCTACATCATGGTTTCCAAGCTGTATATAGGTTCTACTCCTCTCATTCTTGGAATTGTCCCTTCGTATCCACTCACCATCTCTTTTTGAGCTCAATTTCTAGCACAGTGCCTATTCCAATTAGCATCATTGTTGTGGTTGTAGTTGTTATCTCTATTATATTTTCAAACCTTGATTTCTTTGACCATAGAACCAGTTATCTTGATTGGATCCTTAGGCATTGGTCTGGAAACTTCCCATCTGATAATTGATATACACACCTCCTCTTCATAGTTATATTCATCATATCTTGGTTCTCTCCCTTGGTAGCTTACCGCTTTGACTCATTCTTAGTTTTGTTTCATCTATAGACCAACATTTGTGTTAACCTTTGCCAGGTCTTGGAGTACTTCTTTGTTTAACTAAACTTGCTTCAGGTTTGTTCCAACTAAACAGGATCTCTTTGTAGTTTTGGTATTCCTAGTACCCCATGCTCAATTATTTTTGATACCTTTTCGAGTCTTTGGGCAGCCTTTGCAAATGTGCAATCCATAAATGATCCTCCAATGATGGTGTCTGCCAGTTTTTTCCATTATCATCTCAAGCTCTATGGAAGATCTCAATGAAGGAATCCTCTATGATTCAATGATTGGGATCATGCCTCAAGTACTTTGTGAACCTTTCCTAAGATGTACTTATTAACTCTCCCAGTGTGTGTTGGAAATTATTGATTCTGTCTTTGAGTTACAACTTCTTTGATCGTGGAAAGTATTTCTCAAGGAACACTTGTTGCATCCATTACCCTGTTGAGATTGACTTGTAGGAAATCTCAAATAACTATATAGTTGCGTCGCCAGTAAGAGATAATGGGAAAACACACAATCCGACAACACCTATTGACAGGTTTTGGTTTACCATCATACTCTTACAAACAAACATAATATTATGTAAATTAGTGTATGGATCCTTAGATGGTAATCTCAAAAAAAACTCTCTGTTATGTAGCATATGCAATAACCCACTCGAAATTATAAGCTTCGAATCTATTGGAAATAGGGGTAACACAATGGTGCCTATGGCATCCATAATATTTGGATCAAGTCCAAAGTTGTTCCATGCACCAACTCTAACCCTCTGTGGAGGTGGTTGATTACCCTCTTGAGATGGGTTTTGTCGCCCATTGAAAAGTGGGTTATTTTTCATATTAGCCCCCTCAATTCTGAGTTGGTCAAGTATACCATCTCCTTCCCGTGCAGTGATGTCACGAGCAATTATCCACAAGGTTCTTTGTAATTCTGGATTGTAAGGAGTCAGAAGATGTGGCATACATCATACCTAAACACTCAAAAAGAATAAAAATAATGAAAACTATAAAATTCAGAAAAATGACTAATAGTTAAATTATCTAATCTAAAAAACAGTATTCCCAGCAACAACGCCGAAAATTGATAAGCTCAACCTCTTTAAAAAATTATAAAGCAGTCATTGTTAAATACAGAATCTAACCAAGGTTAGGGTCGATCTCATAAGGAATATGGTTTATACTTAACCTTATAATAGTAACCTTTCCTAGTGTGTAACATGCAAAACTAGTAAGTTATGTTTACCTAGTCCTTTGTTTGGAAAATTGATGAATTTCATCATGCAACTTTGTCCATCTATGGGTGTATAGATTAATAACCCTTAACTTGATTCCATATCTAGCTATCCCTTCATCCATTCAGGCTAGTTAGCTAAGTATAATCATATGAAAATCTCTATTATTTATCTCTTTTTCCATTTCTTACCAACTTGTTCGGGCAAGTAAAAATAAGGCAAGTTCTAATGTAGGTGTCTATTAAAAAAGCAATCAAAATGAAAAGATAAACAATACATATACGCATACTATCCATGGATTACTAATTTTCAGTTTTACTTTGTTTATTCTGCATGGTTCCCAAAATCCTAGTTATAAATTTAGATATTCATGTTTGTAAGATGATGATCAATTTTATAATTAGAGTAGACGAAAGCTATAAATCTTCAATTGATATCCAAATTTCAGAATTATCAAAATTATGAACAATAAAAAACTAAGGATTCACAATGTTAAATTGAGTCTATAAAAAACGTGGCATAAAATGTAAAGGAAAAAGCTATTTATGGATATCAAATATCAAATTCAAAAAGAACTAGAAAAGTTGGATTTGGTAACTTCGGCAAGCCCATTTACAAGTTGTAAATCAGATTAATGGCTCGTGGTCTTGACTCATAATTTCCTCTATAGTTACTTGATAGTATTCAAACCTACTACTCAATGGAAGAATGGACAGTGGTTATCAACATATTAACCTAACAAAAGAGTCAGGGTTGAATCCTATAGGGAATGGTAGTTCAAGAGGCGAAGTGATTCATTGAACTAGGAAATTATAGGTTCTATAAAATTATGTTTCAACTAACAATAACTTCTAAATTAGAAACCTAATCAACATATTAAGAGAGATATTAGGGATGTACGAATATGGGAGTGGATCTACTAAGCGTGGTCTAAATACTTGACTAATCGAGTTAAAGATGAGTGAATAGGTTAGGTTATTAATAACTAATGCTTGAGTTATGACTGTGAAGGTATTTCACATGAATCTATTATGATCTCTTGCGTGAATCGCTCAAGGACATGCCTAGCGTGAGAAATTACAGCAAACCATCTAATACCTTAGCTATTCAACCTATGGTTGTGGCATCCAACTGAAACTCCAAAATCTTTCCAACTACTATATCTATTCCACACTCTAACTACTAAATTAATGTAATAATCAGAGATCTAACATAAACCCCAAATTTTCAACCTTAGTATTATAGATGAAACTTAGAAATAGATGTAAATTCACTCAGATTAACAACAATAAAGTTAAAATGTCATAGACCCAACAACAAAGACCCTTATTATTTACACACCCTCGACATGGGGATTTTACCCATTTCAGACTCAAAATCAAAGATTCAACACCAATTTTAGCAGCTAAGTACATGGCTATCAAGAATAGTGAGAGAAAAATTGAATTAAACCAGTAAATCTCCACATTTTCTCCTTCTTCAATCTTGAAATCCTCTAACTCTTGTACTATTGTGCAAGAAGGCTCTATATACTCTGCTCTCACACTCTCTATATGTAAAAACTTATTATGAATGCTATCTATAATGTACTTTACAAAAGCTTTAAATAGTCCATGCAAAATAAATGGGAGTTTGTGCACCGAGTAGCCTCATATACTGAGCAGACGGAGGCATCAAAGGAGGTCCATAGAGTCTGAATTAACCAGGAGGCAAATGTGCCTTAAACTAGAGCTAGAGCTGCATGAAATCATATGATAGTTGAGAGTTCCTCCTAGTCTAAAGAGGAGGGTGATGGAGATGAGTTAGCTCATAGTTCACCACAGATGACACCTACTCATATGGAGTCAGATTCTCATGCGGCATCATAGACTCAGCAGGGTGAGGCAGAGTACAGCCCCGATTGACCCTTTTGTCTCCTCTATTATTCCTAGACACATCCGATGGGGAGTTCTGAGTATAGAAGAGATCTACAATAGCAGGTTAGTGCTAAAGGGACATGGAACACCTGTTAGACAGTTCCATGAGGAGTCAAGGTTGAATGATTTAGGGTTAAGTAGGGTTCTGACTTTAGAGGCAGAGATTGACCGGCATGGACTTTGATGGTTATCAGGGCAGTTGGGCAAGTATGCCCCATATTTAGTTTGAGAGTTATACACCGTCTATGTTGCTACTATCTTCAGAGATCTTTCTAAGGGGAAGAAGGTCATTGATCAGCCCAGATTGTGAGAGGTCTTAGTCTGGGGTTAGAGAGTTGACATTTTAGAGGAGACTATTCCTAAGTTCAGTTTGGGCCTAATTATAGTGTGCCACATTCCACCGCCAAGTATAATGATTGGATTGAGAAGATGAGACTAATGGTGATAGGGAAGAATGTGGGCCTAGGGACTGAGCTTCTCCGATGGGTGGCTAGCTAAATATGTGAGAGCAATGTCGAGCTAGCATGTGTCACAAACCACGCCTAGCCGATAGTAAAGGCTCAACTCTCCTTTTTGGATAAATTTTAGTGGTCTATTATCTGATCGCGCATCAGGCCTACATTTACAGACAATGTCATCACTTTAGAGCAGGTTATATTGCTATCCAGAATCTTAGCTATCTATGAGATAGACCGGGCACACATCATGGCAAAGCAGATTCGTGAGTCCGCAATCTATACTAAAACTTCATTGTCATTCCTCATCTTGATACATCAACTATGCAATAAGTCTGGAGTTCATTTTCTCTCCACCTAGGATCATATATAGAGGCCTTGCATACTACGGATTCCAGCCTGGTCAAGGCTAATGATAATCCGATAGCCCTAATGAGCATAACTTCTCCTTCTATGCTAGATCCATTCCCGCTCAAGCCACCTAGATAGCGGTCAACTCCAGTTCCTACCACCTCCACTCCAGTTGCACCAGAGCAGCCTCCAGCTGTTGATACTGACACAATGCCCTCCATAGTTACACCTGCACCCGAGCCATCCGCTACTCAGGTTACTTATGCAAATTACCCTAATTATGTCTGCTACGGCTTTGGTATGCAGGTTGACTAGGACAGAGGACCAGCTGGGTAGAATGATGAATTAACTCAAGCCATGGGTTCATCAAATCGTATGGGACTCGAAGGAGAGGGCCAAGGCATTCACTATCACTAAAGTGGACTAGAGAGTGACTATAGTGTATTCCAAGGTCAATGCTTTCAAGGATATGGTCTAGCAGAGGATTGACGGAGCATGACCTAGTGACATGGCTAAGGTAAAGGAGGAGTTAGCCAAGTTTAAGGCTGACCTGATGAAATCATTAGCAGTCCTATAGGAGGCACTTGAGGGTGAGGATTTGATTAACTAATTCTAGGATAGGCCACATGCCTGTGGGAGAGGCCCCTGGAGAGTGATGATGCAGCTATGAGACAAAAGAGATCGAGGATAATTGAGGAGGAGGTAGAGCTGGAGGAGCAGATTACAAATTAGGTGGTTCAAGAGTCATTAGCCATAGAGGAGCAAATATTGCAAGGAGTCGGTAGCTCGACATACAACTGTAGTCCAGACCACCCAGGAGGAGAGCAAACTCCAGGACCCGATGGATACTAGTGCTTGAGCACTATATGTTTGCTATTTTGAACACCTTCTTCTTATGTCTTGGTACTTTGTTCCTATTTTGGCACTATTTTTTCCTATGTTTTGGATACTTTTGGATGTTTTACTTTGGTTGTTTAGTTCTAATTTTGGTTTATTACATATATATTATGCATTTTGTTTATGGTGCATATCACTTCTTACATTGCATCCAACTTACTTAGTACATTCAAATGTATTAATGCATACTCTATGCCTACATGATATCATCAATAGGAACCGGAGCCCAGCTTGATCATTTTCCTCCAGATGGCTAGTACGATCACTCCCTCATAGCTAGTTGGTCAGTCTTCCACTTTGGGGATATTGACTTTAATCTTATGCTATGTATAAAGACTTACTTTTCTTTTGATTTCATATTTGACTATGAGGGAGTGCTAGATTGCTTATCTTGGCCCCTGCTAAGTTCTACGGTTAGAGATGCCGTTGGACATGTTATGTGTAATGATATGAGATTTGACTCTCTCTTAACTCTTGATGTTTATTATATTAAAGATGTCCCTTAGCCCCGGTTATCCCTATTTACTACTCTTATTGTATTTTGTTCTTTCTACGACCAAAGATGTGATATGTTAAGAGGCTTTCTTGGGGGTCCCTTTGAATTTCCCATGGATCATGTCACATCAAGGACCTACGCTTGGGTCATGACAAACTTGGTATCAGAGCACTAGGTTATTAATGATCCTCGACATCCAACACACTACATCGATTAGAGTCTTTTTCATGGTTGTGTTGTGCACTACAATTATGAGTAAGAGGTTATGAGACATTTTAGGAAATATTTCCCTTCTTCTTACTCTATGTCATGCTATAGAAGCTAAGGTAAGGATTTTCCCCCTAACTATTATTCTTTACTATGCTAGAGCATGCCTAACTTAAGAGGAACAAGATTTCACACTCCCGAGGGGCAACTGGCTCATAGTGAGCTCCGGGATGCTCTCACATTGCTTTTACACATTCTGGCTAATCAAACCAATCAAGGGACCCAAGCCTGTCATGCTCCTACACTGACATCTTAGGTGAGAGATTTCACGAGGAGGATTCGTAAAAGGGGGATAAAAACCCTAAAGAGTTCATTGATGAGGTCTACAAGGTTTTAACTATTATGGGTATTAGATCAGAAGAAAAGGCAGAGTTGGTGGCTTACCAACTGAAGGGGATGGCACAAATATGGTTTGGTCAGTAGAAGGAGGAGAAGAGAATCAACAATGTGGTCCTTCATGAGGAGTTCAAGGCAGCTTTCCCTAATCAGTTATTGCCTCTTGAACTTAGGGAGGCCAAAGATGGTAGGATTTATGAATTTGAGACAAGGGTGTATGAGTGTGAGGGAGTATTCCCTCAAGTTCAGTCAACTCTGTAAGTATGTTGCCCACTTTGTAGCCGACCCAAGGTCTAGAATAAACAAGTTTATGATGGGTGTTTCCAATTTGGTGAGTGAGGGATGCTTGTCCGCTATATTGATTAGTGACATGGATTTGTCCCATTTGATGACCTATGCCAAGGAAATGTAGGAGGAAAAGATAAGGAAAAGGAGGGATAATAAGGAAAAGAGGGCCTGCTTTGTGGGTAGGTTCCAAAGTCAAAAGGGTAGCTTGTTCCAGCAAAGCCCGTAAGTTGATCTCTAAGAGATGTTTTTATCATCTTGTTAGGGTTAGGGTTTTGGAGTCCAAAGTCCCTTCTATAGAGTTGGTTCCAGTTGTAAATGAGTAACTTGATGTCTTTCCAAATAAGCTCTATGGTATTCCTTCTGAAAGGGAGATAGATTTTGGTATAGATCTCCTTCCCGTTACTCAACCCATTTCTATTCCCCTTTAGCTATGGCCCCGACAAAGTTAAAGAAGTTAAAGGAGCAATTAAAGGACTTGTTGGAGAAGGTTTTTTTAGGCCTAGCCAATCACCTTGGGGTGCACTGGTGTTGTTTTGAAGAAGAAGGATGGGTCTCTTAGAAAGTGTATTGACTATCAGCAACTTAATAAGGTCACTATCAAGAATAGGTATCCTCTTCCAAGGATTGATGATTTGTTTGGCCAATTGCAAGGGGCTAGCCACCTCTCTAAGATTGATCTTCTGTCTGGGTACACCAAGTGAAGGTGAGGGAGTGTGATATTCCTAAGACGACCTTCTTGACTAGGTATGGGCATTTTGAGTTTGTTGTGATATGCTTTGGGTTGATTAATGCACCGGTTATATTCATGGATCTTATGAATAGGGTCTTCAAACCCTATTTTAACTTGTTTATTGTGATCTTCATAGATGATATTTGGATCCATTCTCCTAGTGAGGAGGAGCATATGGGTCATTTGAGGGTAGTGCTACAAAGATTTGAGGGAAGAGAAGTTGTATGCTAAGTACGAGAAATGTGATTTTTTTTAAAGAGGTTATCTTCCTAGGTCATGTGTGTGTAGCGGGACAATATTAAGGTGGATCCTAAAAGGACCGATGTGAATAAAAATTGGCCTATACCATTGACCCGTTCGGGTATTAGGCGTTTCTTAGGCTTAGTAGATTACTATTAGAAGTTTGTGAATAGGTTCTCTTCTATTGCTTCCCCTATGACCAAGTTGACATGAAAGAAAGCCAAATTTGTGTGGATCGATGAGTGTGAAAAGAGTTTCAAAATATTGAAAGATAAGCTTGTGTCCGCTCCTATATTGTCACTACCGGAAGGGCTAGAAGGATTTATTGTGTATTGTGATTCTTCTAGAGTTCGTTTGGGTTGTGTGTTGATGGAAAATGATATGGTAATAGCCTATGCTTCTAGGAAACTCAATGTGCATAAAAAGAACTATCCTACCTATGATCTTGAACTAGCCACCATGTTATTTGCATTAAAGATTTGGCATCACTATTTGTATGGGGTGCATGTTGATGTGTTCACCGATCATAACAGTCTCCAATATGTTTTCACTCAAAAAGATCTTAACTTGAGGCAAAGAAGGTGGTTAGAACTTCTTAAGAACTATGATATGATTGTGCATTATAATCCTGGTAAGGCTAATATTATGGCAGATGCTTTGAGTATGGTGTCTATGGGTAGCCTAGCTCATACTTATGGTGGAGGCATAAAGGTGGCTAAGGAGGTCCATCGGTTGGCTAGATTGGGACTTAGGTTGGAAGTGGTTGATAATTGTGTTGTTGTTGTTGTTATTGATGATGGCTCTAAATCTTCATTGGTTGAGGAGGTGAAAGCTAAACAAGATCTTGACCCTACTTTGTTAGAATTGAAGGCCTTAGTTAAAGGGGACAAGGTGAAGGTTTTCTCCCAAGGGAGAGATGATGCCATTAAATACCAAGGTAGGTTGTGTGTGTCTTATGCTGATGGCTTAAAGGAAAAGATTCTTCATTACTGTATTCACCCCGGGTCTACTATGTACAGAGATTTGAGGGATATGTATTGGTGGGGAGGTATGAAGAAAAATATTGCCAAATTTGCTTCCAGTTGCCATAGCTACCAATAAGTCAAAGTTGAACATCAAAGGTCGGGTGGCCTAGCCCAAGGCATAGAGATTCCTACTTGGAAGTGGGAAGATATTAGTATGGATTTTATGGTTGGGTTTACCAAGACTACAAAGGGTTTTGATTCCATTTGGGTTTTGGTTGATAGGATGATGAAATCGGCTCACTTTCTACCATTTAAGACTACATATGGGGCTGAAGATTATGCTAGGTTGTACATTCATGACTTGGTGAGGTTGTGTGGGGTTCCTTTTTCCATCATATCGGATTATGGTGCACAATTCACTTGAAACTTTTGGAGGCCCTTCCAAGGAGGTCTTGGGACCATGGTAAAGCTTAGTACGACCTCTTACTCTCAAACGGATGGAAAAGTTGAAAGAACTATCCAAACACTTGAGGACATGCTTAGGGATTGTGTATTGGAGTACAAGGGTAGTTGGGATGATCATATTCCATTAGTTGAGTTGGCTTATAACAATAGCTATCATTCTAGCATTGGTATGGCTCTTTTTGAGGCTCTCTATGGTAGACATTGTAGATCACCGGTTGGGTGGTTTAAAGTTGGAGAGATGGATTTGATGGTTTTTGATCAAATTATTGATGCTATGGAAGGTAAGGATGATTAGAAAAAGGTTGAAAATAGCCAAAAATAGCCAAAAGTCTTATACCGATGTGAGAAGGATGGAGCTTAAGTTTAAGGTTGGTGATTGGGTCTATTCGAAGGTGTCACCCATGAAGGGTGTGGTTCATTTTGGTTGGAAAGTCAAGTTAAGACCTAGATATGTGGGTGCTTATAGAGTGATGATGAAGATTGGTAAGGTGGCCTATGAGTTAGATTTGCCTAGAGAAATGGAATTGGTTCTT
The DNA here is from genome assembly GCA_025642045.1 of Solanum sejunctum. Lineage (NCBI taxonomy): Eukaryota > Viridiplantae > Streptophyta > Magnoliopsida > Solanales > Solanaceae > Solanum > Solanum sejunctum. Next base: position 9,222 of record JAOTQJ010167550.1, on the reverse strand, counting down.
TTGGTCTTTCATGTGCCTATGTTGAGGAAGTGTATGGGTGATCCTAATGCTATTATGCCTCTTGATATTGTGTGGGTAGTTTAAGACAACTTGACATATGAAGATGTTCTAGTATAGATATTGGATAGACAGGTGAAGAGGTCAAGGAACAAGGATATTGCTTTCGTTAAGGTCCTCTGGAAGAATCAACAAGCCAAAAGTGCTACATGAGAGGTCGATGCGGACATGCAAAAGTGATATCCTTATCCCTTTCATCCCACTCAAGCCTAAGGTACTAATTCTAAGTTTTCTATGTGATTTCATGTCTCATGCTTCAGGCCCTAAGTTATTTGCATTCATTCATGTTTATATTGGAAAAGTTCATGGTGATTTACACTTATGTTGAGATTTTGAAAATGGTGTTTTAAGTGTGTTGTTGCAATCTTGTCGGGGATGATTTCTTTATGATTACTCCTCTCATTTACGTTTCTTTGACATTTAGAGATGACTGTTCCCAGGGGAGATATATTGAAACGACCCCAAAAAGTGCTCGAAAATGTGCCTCGAAAGTGCCAAGAATCGTAATTTTCATATATATCAATATCCGTGTGTGATATCAAAATTTCAACTTCATATTCTTGTTCAAGGGTTTATATTGAGTGGGTAATAGGTCTAACCCCAATTTAAGAGCAACCATAAAAAAATTTAAAAATTGCAAAAATGAGATTTCCAGTGATGTTTTCGCACCCCTAGCGCGACGCGCCATTGGATTCGCCTCAGTATAATTTTTTGCCAGTTTTTCTTGTCCAGTCCAAAGCATTGGGGTCTTGGGCCTAAGTGTTTCCATACTTTAAAATACCTAGACATAGCATTACCTCACCCTCATATCATTCAAGACATTCCCAAATACTCTCTCAAACACTTAGATAATATTTCATTTCCAAATTTCAAGTCCCAAGACTCATTCAGATCTTAAAGTTCTCATTAAAGCTTCAAGTCTCCATCTCCAATCGTCTTCAATAATTCTCCAAAGTCAAGGTGTGTGGCTTTATTTCATGGGTTCCTTTCACCTAAGATACCCAATCTTTCCTTTATCTAAAATTGCATGATTTAAAGTTGATTCACTCATGGTCTTACTTATTATGAATTTCACTGCATACTATGTTGGGGTTTCACAAAATTATGATTATTTTAGCATGTTTTGAGCTATGAATCTAAGATCTATTATGAGATTTGATAAAGAGTTTTGATTTATATTGTTTGAGGGTGTGACCAAGTATCTATTGATGGTTTTACATTAAATTTTTTAGCATGATTACACTTTTGAAGTGTATGATTTTGCACTAGCACTGCACAACCGCCAAGTATTTGATAAAATGTCCGGTTAAGTACTTTAAGGAATTGAAGGTCCAATTCATATCTTATGAGTTGAATAACTTTATGATGATGAAGGGAATATATGTATATGATATTCTCCTATATTGTGTTGGAATGTGACCATGCTTTACTCAGGGGGTTAAGAACCCGGGTAACCATGTCGAGGGGTTTGTGCCTTGATACTAACCAAGGGGTCGTGCCTTGGTAACCGGGTTGAGGGGTTTGTACCTCAATCACTAGGGGGGTAGGATATGATGATCTACCAACCAATCAAAGGGTTTGTACCTTGGTAACTGGGTTGAGGGGTTATTTCCTCAATCACTAGGGGTAGTACGGTGCAACGATCCACCAACCAAAGGGCTTTGTACCTTGGTAACCTACGGGTTTTACAATGTTGTTCTCTTCTTACACCTTGTATTATATTCCATATAAACATGATTTTACTTCAAGCATAATTCATACATGTCATATTGCTATATGCTTATTCATTGACTATGTTATGCATTTTATTTATGGTGCTTATCACTTGTTGCATTGCAACCAACATACATAGTACATTCAAATGTACTAATGCATACTCTATGCCTACATGATGTCACCATGAATGAACTGAAGCCCCACTTGATCATCATCCTCCACGTGGCTAGTATATCTATATATATTGACATATACACATACACTCCTTTCATAATTATATACATACATTCCTTCTCATCATCATTCGATCATCATTTAATCTTCATTTCATCATCATATATTCATTCAATTCATAAGATATGCATTGGACCTTCAATTCCTCAAGAACCCATAATCCAGACATTTTATTAAACACTTGGTGGGTACGTAGTGCTAATGTAAAACCATGCAAATCAAGAGTGAAATCATGCTCGAAAATTCAATATAAAACCATCAATAGATACTTGGTAACACACTTAAGCAATGCAAATCAAAAACCTTCATCAAATCTCTCAATAGATCTTAGTTTCATAGCTCAAAACATGCTAAAATAGTCACAATTTCATAAACCCCAACATAGTGTGTAGTGAAATTCATAATAGATAAGGCCCATGAATAAATCAACTTTAAATCAAGTAATTTTTGGTAAAAGAGAGCTTGGGTATAATGAGTGAAAGGAACCTATGAAACAAACCCACATACCATAGCTTTAGAGATGAACTTGATGAAGATTAGAGATGGAAACTTAAAGCTTGAGAGGAAATCCTTAAATCTAGATGAGTTTCTAAGACTTGAAGGAGTAGAATATTTAGGTAAGTGTTTGAATGAGTATTGGAGAATGTTTAGAATGATATGAGGGTGAGAAATGGCTAAATATAGGTATTTTCACGTTTGGGAACACTTAGGCCTAAGACCTAAAAGCCTTGGACTAACATAAAATTACTGGAAATAAAATACACAGGTCCATGTCTGGTTCGCGATGCGGACCTATCGTGGAGGAAAAATTAACACATGTCCACGACAGTTGTGCATCGTGGCACTGCCAAGGATCAATTCTTAATAAGGAAAATTATGAAAATTGAAATTGCTAATCGTTTGCTCTTAAATCATAGTTAGACCCAAAGCCTTCAACTCTAGCAAGAAGGGGTCAAGATCTTGTTTTGCTATCATCTTCTCTACCAATGAAGTTTTAGAACCATGAACAACAACAATATCACCATTGTCCTCCTATTCCAACCTAACTCCCAATCTAGCCAAAGGATGGACCTCCTTAGCTACCTCCCTATGAACCCCATCAATATGAGCTAGGCTACCCATACATATCCTTCTCAAAGCATCCGCTACCACATTAGCCTTACCGGGATGATAATGTACACTCATATCATAGTCCTTGAGAAGTTCATCCCACCTTCTTTACCTCAAGTTGAGATCCTTTTAAGTGAAGACATATTGGAGGCTTTTATGATTGGTGAACACATCAATATGAACCACATACAAGTAGTAACACCAAATCTTCAATGCAAACACAATGACGGCTAAGTCTAGATCATGGGTAGGGTAGTTTCTTTCATGCACTTTGAGTTGCCTAGAAGCATAGGCTATGAACTCATCATTTTGCATCAATACATAACTCAAACCAACCCAGGAAGTATAACAATACACAATAAATCCCTCTAACCCTTCCAGTAGTGACAATATAGGAGCAGACACAAGCTTGCCTATTAATGTTTGGAAACTCCTTTCACATTCATTGGACTACACAATTTTGGCTTTATTTTAAGTCAACTTTGTCATAGGGGAAGCAATAGAAGAGATCTCATTCACAAACCTGTGATAGTAATCCACTAAGCCCAAGAAGCTCCTAATATCCGACAGGGTCAATGGTCTAGGTCAATTCCTAATCACATTCATCTTCTTATAGTACACCTTTGTACCATCCCCCGACACCAGATGTCCTAGGAAAGAAACCTCCCTCAACAAAAACTCAAACTTTTCATACTTAGCATATAGCTTCTCGTCCTTCAATCTTTGCAACACAACCCTCAAATAAGCCCTATGCTCCTCCTCACCACTAGAATAGATCAAAATATTATCAATGAATACGACAACAAATGAATCAAGCTAGGGTTTAGGGACCCTATTCATTAAATCCATGAAGTTGATCGGCGCATTAGTTCACCCAAATGACATCACAACAAATTCAAAATGCCAATATCTAGTCTGAAAGGCCGTCTTAGGAATATCACATTCCTTCACCTTCACTTGATGGTACCTAGACCAAAGATCAATCTCTGAGAAGTGGCTAGCCCTTTATAATTGGCCAAAGAAATTATATCAATCCTTGGAAGAGGATACCTATTCTTGATGGTGATCCTATTAAGTTACCGGTAGTCAATCCACAATCTAAGAGACCCATCTTTCTTCTTGACAAATAGCACCAGTGCACCCTAAGGTGATTGGCTACGTCTAATAAAACCCTTCTCCAATAAGACCCTCAATTGTTCCTCCAACTCCTTCAACTCTATCGGGACCATTCGGTAAGGGAGAATAGAAAAATATGTTGAGTATCAAGGAGGAGGTCTATACTAAAATCTATTTTCCTTTTGGAAAGAACACTGGGAAGGCCATTTAGAAAGGCATCAAGTAACTCATTTACAATTGGAACCGACTCCATGGGAAGGACTTTAGACTCCACATCCCTAACCCTCACAAGGTGGCAAAGACACCCCTTAGAAATCAACTTATAGGCTTTAATGTAGTAGATAAAACTATCCTTGACCAACATATCAAGACTCTCCCACTTGGGGAATTGGAATTTGACCCTAGGGGTTCCACAATCAATAGAACCATAGTGTGCATACAACCAATCCATCCCAAGAATGGCATCAAAATCAACCATGTCTAATTCAACAAGATCACAAGGAAACATTGTATGTAATATGCAAATGGGACAATTTCTATACACCTTTCTTGCAACAATATATGCACATATAGAAGTAGACACCTCATATGACTCATGTAACAATTCGGTCTCAACATGAAACCTTTTAGCAACAAAGGGGGTAATAAAAGAAAGAGTAGCACCTAGATCAATCAAAGCATACACATCAAAATCAAAGACTTTCAACATACCAGTAACGACATCAGGCAGCTCATCAACTCCTTGCCTCCCATACAAAGTATATAATCAGTTATGCCTACGAGCACCATCTTGTTGGCCATCTCTCCCCAATGGGACCAGCATTATCACCTTGTGGATGAACCTCTTTGCCTTTGTTGCAGTTTTGAGAGCAATTTATCGCCCATAACCATAACAAGCACTGATATTTCTCAAACATCAGCTATCATGACCCGTACCACACTGAGGACACACATTAATAGGAGCCACACCCTTAATACCTTGGGCCCTCGAAAGATCATTTGCAACCCTCCTATCAAATACATGAGTAGAGCTTTGGCCTTGTTGAATCGGCCGCTCTTTTGAAACTTACCCTCAAAATGAGCCCTCTTAGCCTCATGCCCCCTTCTGTTCCTTAATTTCTCCTCTTTCATTTGCTCAACATAGGTCATCAAATGTGACAAGCACTAAACAACATGGAGGACCAGCACTCCTCACTAACCAAGTTGGAAACACCCATTACAAATTGGTTCATCCTAGATCTTGATTCGGCTAATAAATATGGACCATACTTAGAGAGTTGGATACTCCCTCACACTGATAGGCCGTTGCCTCAAATTCATAAATTCCACCAATTTAGCTTCCCTAAGTTCAAGAAGGAAGAACCGATTAAGGAAAGCCAGCTTAAACTCTAACCAAAGCACCATATAGTTGACTCTCTTCTCTTCCTTCCATTGTGTGAACCATATTTGTGATACCCTTTTGAGTTGGTAAGCTGCTAATGTTGCCATATCCTCTGAACTCACACCCATGATAGACAATATCTTCTATACTTCATCAATGAATTCTTGGGGGTCCTCATTCACCTTTGAACCGTGGAATTTTGGGGGATCCATTCTCATGAATTCTCTTACTCGAGAGGCTGATGTAGGAGCATGAGGGGCTTGGTCCCCTTAATTAGCTTGATTAGACACAACTTGTGCAAGCAAGGTTAGAGCACCCCTAAGCTCTCCATTGGCTAGCTGCTCCTCGGGTGTGAGGGATCGTCTTCCCCTTATGTTAGGCATGATCTAGCATAGCGAAGGAAAATTATTAGGGAGAAAATCTTAATTTAATAATATAGCACGACTTAGAACATAAAGAAGTGAAACATTTCCTAAAATGCCTCACACCCTCCTACTCGTAGTCGTGGTGCAGAACATAACCATGAATAAGACTCTAATCGATGCAGTGTGTTAGTCTTAGAGGATCTAACAACCTAGTGATTTGATACCAAGTTTGTTACTACCCAAGCCTAGGGCCTAGATGTGACTAGCAAATGGAAAACCCAAAGGAACCCCAAATAAGCCTTATAGCATAACATTACACATCCTTCGTTGCAGAAGCAATAACATATGACATTAAGATATAGGCATAACAAGGAAAATGGGACTAAGGGTAAACTTCCATATTATAACATCAAGGAACAAGAGAGTCAAGGCTCGTAGCATAGATACATAACATGTCCAACAATACCTCTACTACATGGATTAGAGAGGGGGCCACAACAAGCAATCGGGCTCACCCTCATGTCAATACATAACATAAAACAAAGATAGTCTTAGTACATAGCAAGAGATCATAAGCAACATCCTCGAAATAGAGGACTCACCACAAGATTGAGAGACAATGGTACTAACAACATGGAGAAGAAGGATGATCAAGAGGTGCTCCAGTTCCTACATGGTGATATCATGTAGGAATAAAGTATACGTTAGTACATTTGCATGTATTAAGTATGTATGATGCAATGCAATGATAGATAGGCATCATAGGCAAAATGCATAATCATAAGCAATAGGTATCATACTAACAATATGACATGTATGAATGATGCTTGAAGTTAAACTATGCTTATATAGGACATAATACGAGTGTAAGGAATGACAATTCTTTGTCATTCTTGTTGGGGCTAATTGCTTAATGATCACTCTTCTTATATATGTTTCATTGACATTTTGGGATGAATGTAACTAAGGGGGATATATTGAAATTACCCCAAAAAGTGCCTGAAAATGTGCCTCGAAAGTGCCCAAAATCGTAATTTTCCTATATCTCAAAATTCATGCATGATATCAAAACTTTGTCTTCATAGACTTGTTCAAGGGGTCAGATTGAGTGGAGAATGGCTCTAACCCTAATTTAAGAGCAACCGTAGTAAAATTTGAAAATCAAAAAAATGTGATTTCCAGTGAGGTTTCCGTGCCCCTAGCGTGACATGCCAAGGGTGCGGCCTCAATATAATTTTGTGCCAATTTTTCTTGTTCGATCCAAGGTTATTGAGTCTTGGTCCTAAGTGTTCCCATGCATGAAAATACCTATACTTAGCCTTATTTCACCCTCATATCATTCAAGACATTCCCAAATGCTCTCTCAAACACTTAGATAATATTTCATCTCCAAATTTCAAGTCCCAAGACTCATCCAGATCTTAAGGTTCTCATTCAAACTTCAAGTCTCCATCTCCAATCTTCTTCAAGGATTCTCCAAATTCAATGTATGTGGGTTTCTTTCATGGGTTCCTTTCACCCATGATACCCAAGCTTTTTTTTTTTACCTAAAATTGTATGATTTAAGTTGATTTACTCAAGGGTCTTACTTATTATGAATTTCACTACAGACTATGTTTGGGTTTCATGAAATTATGATTGTTTTAGCAAGTTTTGAGATATGAGTCTAAGACCTATTATGAGATTTGATGATCGGTTTTGATGTATATTGCTTGAGGGTGTTACCAAGTGTCTATTGATGGTTGTACATTGAACTTTCAAGCATGATTACACTCTTGAATTGCATGGTTTTACACTAACACTATACACCTGCCAAGTGTTTGACAAAATGTCCAGTTAATGTATTTTGAGAAATTGAACATCCAATGCATGTCTTATGATTTGAATGACTTTATGATTATGAAGAGAACGTATATATATGATATTCTACTATATAGTATTAGAATGTGACCATGCCTTATTCAGGAGGCTAAGAGCCCAAGTAACCATGTCGAGGGGTTTATACCTTGATACTAACCAAGGGGTTGTGACTTGGTAACCAGTTGAGGGGTTAGTACCTCAATTAAGAGGGGTGGTTGGGTGCATGTCACCCCCCAAAGTCCCATAGGGCGGATCGGCACCAGTTGTCGATAAGGCTCGGGAGAACCAACCTGTAACTATATGCATTTTGTACATTTTATAAGGGGTTTCTACATTTGACATGCCTTTAAGCAGATAAACAGTGACAACAAGCCAAAAGGAAATACATATGACTAGGCCATTGGGGCCATGCTGTCTAAAGTGCGAGACATGAATTCACTGTGTTTTACATAGTCTACAAAGCCTCTAAATAAAGAAAAACATCTAACAAGGGTCGGGACAGGCCCTGCCTCAGCAAACTACGCAATAAAAATGTGTAAGCTATAGACATGTACAAAGCCCCAAAGCAACCTAGAGCTTGATGATAGCAGCTAAATATCCTGTACTCCTACTGGGGAGATCTACTAGCACATGTACCTACAGCATGAAATGCAGGTCACCCATAAGGGACGTCAGTAAGGGATAATGTACTGAGTATATTAGGCAGGATATACTGTATATAAAGTAACTCCTCAAATGAAACCATGCATCTGTGAAAGATCAGGGACCACAATTAGTTATGTTGTGGAATCATGTACTTTATGTTCTCTATATCACTTTATCTTCATTGTAAAATCTGTACTGTAAAATCTATGCACAACTGTTATCATATGGCCAACTAATCAGTGGTAAACTGTATCGGGATCGTCCCTACGCTAGGTTCATAATTGAACCCCCTCGGGCTTTACCTATCAAACTGTATTGGGATCGTCCCTATGCTAGGTTCATAATTGAATCCCCTCGGGATCCACCCATCAAACTGTAACCTGTATCTTTCAATTACCTTTGAGATGATTCTTTTGGTGGCCAAAATATTGAAGCTATAAGACTGTATATGTAATATGTGACATATGGATAATTACACAAGACAACATGACTATAAAAAGAGTATGTTGCGTGAATAATAAAATTCATACGAATTGGAACAAGTTGTGAACTTTACTCCATAACAAGAATTCATATAACTTGGTATCCAAGTATGTATGCAATTTTAAAGGTGACTATGTATGGAATCATATGAACATGTACAAAAGTGGAGACATGGTTAATAGTTGTGTCGGAGTTGGTGAATGCCTTTATATACCAAGGAGAGAGCTATGTTTCATGCCAAGTGATACGAAATCA
>JAOTQJ010167525.1:0-17388 GCA_025642045.1 Solanum sejunctum | reverse complement strand
CTCTCTCTCTCTCTCTCTCTCTCTTTCTCTCTCTTTGTCTCTCTCTATCTCTATCTCTTTTGCAGGCTATACAATCGCTTATCTCCACCTTTATCACTTAACTCCATTAAATGCTGCTATCTTAGCACTTGTCACCATCGTCTTCGCTTCTATCTTTGTTGTGTTATAAGTATCCTTAAGGCTTCACTTTTTTTCTTCATTCCTACTCTCCAAACACTTTGTATGAGCAATCTTCTTAGATTTCACTTTGCCTTGAACTTCTTTATTCCACCACCAATCACTCTAACGTCTACCAAAGGTCCCCATTGAAATCCCTAGTACTTCAATAGCTACTTTTCTAACACAACCAGCAGTAGTGTCCACATGGTATTCATGTATTCACTACTACTCCAAACCCCTAAACTACCAAATTTTTCTCCCATCTCCTAAGAAACGGTAGGAGTCAGGCCTCCCAACCTAATTCTGGGTTAAGCATAAATAACTTTCTTCTTCTTCTTCTTCCTCTTAATCTCTAAATCCATCACTAGAACCCTATATTAAGTGGAAATATTTTCACTTAGAATAACCTTGCAATTCTTACAAAGGCCTCTATCACCCTTCCTGACGAGTAAGTACTCAATTTAAGATGAATTATCGTAAATGATTGAAATTCACGCTTAGGAATTGCTATAAGGTTAAAAGCGACAGGATTTTAGTCTAGGAAGGTGGGGAAAGGACTATAATACACTTTCTTTAAAAATTGATCGTCAAGTACCGTAACGAGGCAAGTGCGCAACGCGGAGTTATCACGCTTCATTTCATTTTTTGACGGAAAACTTAAAAATGCGTTCAGAAACTACTTTTCCACAAAAGCACACATAAATCGCCTACCTCAAATGCATTCTAAGTGTAATTTTACGAAAATTATTTTTTGATCGATTTTCTAATCTTGTAGAAATAATGGGACCATAATACAGAGCAACTCCACAATAAGTCCATGATGCGGACAAGTCATGTACTTTTTTGAAATTATGTTTCTGCCTCAAAAAATTATCTTTTGATCTAGTTGCTCTAAAATTCAACCAAGATCATTTTTCCATACAATTTTTCATGTTGATGGCAATTTTGGCCTCGGGTTTGCTGAAATAGTTTGGAAAGAGACATTATATAAGTGTTCTCTCATTTAAGGATATTTTGATAATTTTATTGGGTGTTACAGTCCCTTGGCATTATTAACCTTCTTCTATATATGTTTATATGTCTAAGATGTTAAAAAGATTCTAATAATGCAATAAATGCAAAATGGTAATGATTGTGCAACATTTACACTCAAATGCATTTTGAGTGCTCATTGGCCTAATATTTTATAAGAAAGTTTTCATAACCATCTAGCATATAAGAAAAACACTTGTCTCTTTGGTTGAACTCGAATAGGTTGCAGTCCACACACTTCCCTTGTTTATTTTTTTACCTTTTGGCAGATTTAATAGCTTTAACAATTCTTGCGGATACATCAGCATCTTTGCAGGTAGAAGATTTAAGTTATGAGTACATATATTAACCTTTATCAAATCTTTTCCACCTGTACTACATCCTCATCTAACCAATCTTCCAAATGCACATTTTCTTTACTCTTCAAAAAGCTATTATTTTTTAACTTATTGTAGAATTTGCTGAATACTTTTCTCTTGTACATGACATGCCGCATTAATAGTTTTGTTAAACATATCAGCAGTACCTAAAGTTAGAGCTACCCTTTGGTTACTATTTCCAAAAGATTTTGTTACCCATTCTTTCATCGAGATTCTCTTTTCTGCCTCCCCAATTTGATTGTTATATTTTGCATTTTATTTTATCTCGACTGCTGGATCAAAATATTCTTTACGTTCAAAGACTTAAAATTTATTTTTAACTATGTAAAATTATTGTTACCCCTACTGAAAATATTTTTATTATCTCTAACCACATTCCGATTGTAAATATGTGGAGGCCTATAAGGGGATGGGTGGTGTCTAACACTGATGGTGCTAGTAAAAGGAACCCTAGCCAAAGCTTTTATGTTTGTGTTAGAAATGATGAAGGTAATCTAATATATGCAAAGTCTTAGAGTATTGGTTTGACCATATGGAGGTAGAGGTTGTTGCAATCTTGAAAGCACTATCCTATTGCTATGCAAAGGGAATAGAGAAAGTGAAAATTCGGACAAACTTACTAGCTATCAAGAGTATGCTACTTGGGGAATGAAAAGTGCCTTAGGAATTGATAGAAATAGTGGAAAGCATACAAGTGACAATGTAAAAGTTGGTTTTGGAGGTATTACATGTATATTGAGAAGCCAATCAACTTACAAATTATTTTGTAACTGAAGCGTTTGGAAAAGTAGGCAAGCAACAAGATCACAGTTGTTTTACAATTACGAAGCACAATCAGAAAGTTCCTAAACATAGATAAATTCCAGGTTCCATCATTACGAATCAAAGCCAAATCTATACTTAACAGAGAAGCATGATAATGGCCAGGACAGGTAACCACCAGATAATAGACAGAAAAAGACATTTACAAGCTTTATATTTTATTGTGGACAAGGAAAAAAAATGAAGCACGATAGGATATACTTTTAGCAATAAAAGGAACACATATACACATGTTACATGGTGAGATAGTGGTATCAGCAGGCAGTGTAAGAATTAGCATCATTCCCACCAAAAAAGAGAGAATTGAGTCAAGCATGACACTGATATACACGCATCTCGACAGATCCACAGAGATAACACCATTTATTTTCAAAATATAAGAGGCATATGAGAAGAAAGGTGAATGATGAATGTAAAGAAGGAGTGGTTGAAGAAACTTACACGTAGAGCTTAATAGAGAAGCAGGAGAGGCAGATCTTATTCACCAAGAGAATCTGGGGAGATGGCCCAGGAGGAGCATCGCAAGGTACATTGGATAATCGAAAAAATTAGTACCTGGGACAAATTATGCAGGAAGACACAAAGAAAAAAGCTACTTACAAGAAAAGCATAAGGATGAAGCTGAAAACACTCAAATAGAAGAACTAGGTAGGAATGCAGCCATAGATGGTTGGATACATTTGGAAGTCCGATGGGCAAGGAAGGAAAGTGAAAGGAATGTGATAGATGAATCTAGAAAGCCTTACTTTGTAGGACCGCACATACCTTTTTTGGGCTGGGTCATGCTTGTAATGAAAAAATGGACACTATTTTACTATATTAATAAATGCGCCTTGAGCCTAAAATTTAATTAAAAGATAATTAAATAAATAATCAACTGGTGTAGTAATTATTCAAAAGCTATAATCTCTCTCTATATATAAAATATCTATCTCCATGTATAGATATAATTGAAGAGATAATAGTGCCTACATGTCAACATTATAAAAAATAAAAATAAACAAAAAGAGAAAACTACAAAAAGCACCAACTCTTCCTAATACGATTTTTTAGTGACTTTTGTCAAAATATATATTTTTTTAAAAGAAACGAATAGAAAAAAAGTCTAATTTAAACTAAATATTTTAGCCAAAAAATAATTTTCTTAAATAAATTCAAATTCAGACAGCTTTTAAATAGCAGTGATGGTTATCTATGTATTCAAAATCAAAGACAAAATATAAAATCAATTTTCTAAAATCCTATACATATGTAATGATTCCTAGATATAAGGAAAAAAAACTACATATAGAGTCATTTTTTTAAGGAAATAATTCTTAAGAGTAAACCAACCAATTTTGACATATTTTTATAGAACAGAAATCATGCTTAGTTAACATTTATCACTCTTTTCAAAATATTTTGATTTCTGCAATATGATCGTAGCCAATTGAAGTTGTGAGAGTTACGAAAAGCCTATAAGTTTTTTTTTTATCAAAGGTTTAAGATTCAGAGAATTTACTTTTTTTTGAGTTCATCTCTTCTTTTGTTTATTTAAAATAATTTTTTCTTTTAAAAAAAACTTATTGAATTTTCTTAAACATAGAGTAATGAATGCTTAGAAAAATAGGGCAGTCCTACCAATAAGAATTTAAGTTTAAATATTTAAATTTGAATGAAGTAATACAACGATTCTTTAAATTTCATTTAAGCTTTCTTATGTTATGTGATACAAAAAATTTAATATTATTTATAGTTATCCTTTTATTATGGAAAATGGGTTAAAAATAACCCCAACTATGTTTAATTGTTTGATTTTATCCTTGTCGTTAAAATAAATTCATTTATATCCTCGCCGTAACAAAACTTAGCATCTATGCCTTTCGATAGATGGAAAGCCCAAAATAACTTCATTCTTTTTTTATTTTACTCAATCCCACTCTAATCCAAACCTGACCCTTCCTAAAACATAACCAAACTTTACCTTTCCTCCTTGATCTCCAGATACACTTCGAAATCATCAATTATTTGTACATTAGCTGAGTGTTTCTCCTTGATGAAATCAATGTATTCAACTATTGTCAACCTCCCAGAAGTAGTCCAAGTCATCAATACGATTATGATCTTTTTGCTCTGTGATTGTAATAGTATTTCGTAAGTGATATTGCAGTTCAAGATTTTTTCTGATGTCTCTGTATACTATACCTTTTCTTTTCCTTATCGTTTTGTTTACAAGAAGAAAAGTAAAATAGGCCATTAAAACTTTTATGAGAAGTGTCAAATTTATATCTTTGTTATTTGCTATGAGACTTATTTCCAAAGATTTTAAAAAACACAAAGAAACTTTCAGAATTCTTTTCCGATAATCCATCAATGAATGACACAAGAAGCTTTGGGATATGGAGCACAAGAGAGAGAAAATGCCATATTTTGCTCCAATAGAGGAACTCCAAACCCACCCTTCTTCATATTTATTCCATAATGCTTTGAAATGCCATTGAAAATAACGTTATTCTACTCACTAAGCTCATTTTCAGCTTCTCTCTCAACGACCCAATGCTGGAATCAGCCATGCACGCCGCATGTTTTACAAAAGTCTCCGAAAGGAAGACACTTTCCTCTATAACGCCATAGTAAAATCTGACATGGGTGTTAGCCAATTTGCGAATCAACACTTCTGTAGATAGATCTACTAATACACACTAGTTTTTAACCTGATAATACACGTTTTTTAGCCTTTCCAAGTATTGTGGTGCAAGATCAGTGTTGTGGGAAGGCTTGGAAATTCATAATCATGTGTTGAAATGTGGATTTGTTTGTGACAACTTCGTCGGTTGACATGTATGGGAAGTTTGGCGAAATAGCTTTTGCGAGGAAATTGTTTGATCAAATGCCCCAGAGAAGTCCAGTCTCGTGGACAACATTAATTGGAGGTTGTAGGTTATAATTGTCAGAAATAGAATTGGGCTACGTTAAGTTTGGTTATTATTTTGGATAGGTTGGGGGTTGGGGTGGGATTGGATAAAATAGAAAATTAATTAAAATAAAGTTATTTGGGGCTTTTCATCGGATAGATGATAAGTTTTTTAACGGTTAGGGTATAATAAATTTATTTTAATGGCAAGAATAAAGTTAAACAATTAAACATAGTTAGAAGTATTTTTAATCCTTTTTCCTTTTATTATTTTGATAACTCTCTCTTGTTTGTGTGATATTTATTGTAATTATATGCAATACGATATTGTAGATTTATACACTACTCAAGTATTTGTAATTATTGTATAAAGTAATATTTTGCTTCAACTCTTGAGCCCATATTTTCGGAAATGATGTAACTACAGCCCCACTAAATTCCTCAAGAAAATAATTGCACATACAATTTAAAATGTTAAAAGAAAATCATGTCTTTAATCTAACTCAACTTTTAAATTATTTCATAATTTTATGTAATGCTTATTACTTATTTAACTTCTATATTGGATATACAATGCTTGAACTATAAGTAAGTTTTTATAATTGAAGAATTAAAATTTATAGTCCCTCTGTTTCGAAGGTCGTTAAGACAATTTATTGATTCAACATTATCATTGATTTTACCATATATAGATTCTTTATTTATTTAAATTGTGTAACATATTTTAATATATTATATCTTAATATTTTTGTATTTTGAAAGCAACAAAGAGAACATATTATTAAATTTGCTATGTGGTATTTATCGATTCATGTAATTATTATTGAATAATGTCATGATTATATTCACTGTAATTTACATGACATTGTATAACATATTTGAAATAGGCATAAAATCTTAACACTTGGAACATTTCAAAGAATAAAAAAATTATCTTTGGGAATTATTTTTAAGTGTAAATGGAATAAAAGACCTATTGGGTAATTTTAAGAGCTTATTCTATTCCCAAAATGTCAAGGAAGTAACTAGAAAAGAAAATATTGACCTTCGGTAAGACTGTTAAAAGGAATGGTGAGGCCTCATTTATGGGTCGTGATCTATTTTACAGATCGTAAAAGACCTTTCATAGAAGATTGTAATTACCTAGCCTAACACTGTGAAGTATTGTCCGCTTTTAGGCCTAGCCTATCACAAATTTGTCCCTTTGGGCTCACCCCAAATGGTGTCTCACAGTATATAGACTAGTCTTTTACTTATATACCCAAATCTCTCTTGTGTTTTGCCGATGTGGGACTTCTCATCTCAAGATGGGTTGTTGCATACACCCTTATGTACTCAGCGTCGTCATAGAGTTTTGTCCCATCGTGCCTAGACTCAGCACTAAGGTTTGCCCCACCTCAACAAGATTGTCTAAACTCAGTTGAACTCTGACCCACATGACAAGACTAACACAAGAGTGACTCTAATTTCAACTGTAATGACCTGTCCCAACACTATTAAGTATTTTCCGCTCTTGGGCCTAGCCCATCAAAGATTTGTCCCTTTGAGATCACCCCAAAAGTCCCCTAGTAATATATAGACTAGTCATATACTTATATACCCAGAGTTACTCTTGTGTCAACCTCATCGATGTAGGGTCAAAGTTCAACTAAGTTTAGGTGAATCCCGATGAAGCGACGCAGACCTCAGTGTTGAGTCTAGGTGAGATGGGAAAAACCTCAGCAAGGATGCTGCTATAGAGGGTTCATAACAACCCATCTTTAGAAAAAAAATCCCACGTCAGCAAAACACAAGAGAGATGTTGGGTATATAAGTAAATGACTAGTTACTGTGAGGTGCCTTTTGGGGTGATCCCAAAGGGACAAATCTATTATTGGCTAGGCCCTAGAGTAGACAATACTTCACAGTGTTCGGTTATCTCATATATAGCATGATTCTATATGGGTCATAGTAGATAGGATGACCAAGTCAACTCACTTTCTACCTTTCAAGATGACTTATACAAATGAGGACTATACCAGACTTTACATTAAAGAGCTTGTTAGGTTACATGGGGTGCCTATATGCATTATTTTATATAGAGGATCCTAGTTCGTAGCACAATATTTGAAGTCCTTTCAGAAAGAACTTGGTACGAAGCTGAATCTTACTACAGCCTTTCATCCTTAGACAGACGGGCAAGCGGAGCGGACTATACAGACTCTTAACTATATGTTGTGGGCATGTGTTATAGACTTTAAAGGTAACTGGGATGATCACTTACCCTTGATTGAATTCTCTTATAACAACATTTTCCAAGCTAGCATACAAATGGCACCATGTGAAACCCTTTATAGGAGAAGGTGTAGATTGCCTATTGGGTGGTTTGAAGTTGGTGACGCAAGATTGATAGGACTTGACTTAGTCTATCAGGCTATTAAGAAGGTGAAATTTATTCAAGAAAGACCAAATACAGTCCAAAGCTGACAGAAATCTTAACTGAGGTTAGAAGGAGAGATTTGGAATTTGAGGTAGGTGATTGGGTGTACCTAAAGGTTTCACCGATGAAGGGAGTTATGAGATTTGAGAAAAGGGTAAGATCAGTCTTCGATATATTGGCCCATACCATATTATTAGAAGGATTGGTAATGGGGCTTATGAATGGGAATTTTCACCAGAGTTAGCTTCTATTCATCCAGTATTTCACATTTCTATGCTTAAGAAGTGCTTGGGAGACCCAACACTAGTTGTGCCTTTAGAGAGTATTGGAGTCAAAGACAACTTGACATATGCAAAAATTCCAGTTCAGATACTAGATCAACAAGTTTGTAAATTGAGAACTAAGGAGATTGCTTCTGTTAGAGTATTATGGAGGAACCAGTTCGTTGAGAAAGCAACTTGGGAAGCTGAGGCAGATATAAAAGCTAGATGTCCTCACCAATTTGTACCTTCCAATGATGAACATGAAGGTAATATCCCTTATTACTATTGTTGAGTTGAGATACATTCTTGAATATGAGTAATCAGATATCTAGATAGTTTCCTGTTGATAAACTAGTTCATGAGTACCAAACATGTGTATCTTCCCTAGTTTCACGTTCATTCGAGGACGAGTGATCCCAAGGGGGAGATATTGTGATACCTCATAACTATATCCTCATATCTCACACTTACATATGGGAAGTGTATTAGGGTCATAAGACCTCTAGTACTTAGTCGAGTTCAAAACTTTCCTATAAGTTATGTTTCTAGTCTTAAATCATGCAAGTGTCAACTTTAAATGATCATAACTCTTAGCATGCAAAGAATTAGACATCCTATGTCATAACAAGTGAAAGTTCTTTGAATTATCTTTCTAAAACAACTAGTTTCACCTCATTTGGAGTTCAAAGTTATGGTCATTTTACTGAAGACTACCAGTGCAGAGGTACAACACGAGACTCCTTTACGGGTAGTGAATTGGAGTATGACTTGCTATCTCGTGAAAAATATTAGAAAACTTCAATTTTCAGCCCTAGATTTTACGGACCTATCTATAGGTCGTAGAACCTTTGAGGTCATAAAATAGGGCTTGTAGAGAATTACAGAGACCCTAAAAATTATATAAAAGTTCACGAAAGGTCAGCTAAGAGTTGTAAAAGAGTCTACGAGTCGTAGACGACCCGACCTACAATTATACAGAGGGATATTTTTTACTTTTTTCGCCCTTTTAAGCCTAAACTTGTCAATTTTCACCTAATTAAACCCCTAGAATAGAAATACCCCACATGTGCTTCGAAAAAACCCTATAATTGTAATTTTGATACATCTTAAAATTCATGCGTGATTTCAAAAATCCAATTTCATATTCTCGATCAGAGGGCAAAATTGAGTAGGAAATAGGTATAAACTGGATTTTAGAAGACTCGTAGCGAAAAATAAGTTGCGCTAATATTTTGATTTCTAGTATGCAACAGCGACTAGGCCACAATGCGGACTGGGCGTGGATCAACACAAAACTTCCTTTCTAATGGATCCTCGTCGTGGACTGGCCATAGACTAGTGTATTATTTTCCTTGGTTATTTATTTCTCCCAAGGGAATTGGCGGCATAGCCTAATGCCCAATTAAATATGAAATCTCCTATACCTAGTCATTTTTCAACTCTATAGCTCTCAAAACCCTCTCTAAAACCTCTCTGAGACTCCATCAATATTCTCACTCAAATCTAAGAATTTCAAGTTCAATTTTGGGACTCAAGGATTCATTTCAAACTCAAAGACTACTTGAAGTTCTTTTCAAGGAATTCAAGCTAAGGTATGTGGGTCTTCATCCATGGGCCCTTTCACCTATGGAGCTTAACCTTCCTTTTTTGTATGAAAATTGCATATTTTCAAGTTGTATTACCTATGGGTATCTCTTATTATGATTGATGAACATGAATTATGTTGGGATTTTATCAACTATTGAATGATTATGCATGGATGTCTATTTCAAACTTATCCCATGAATTAATTTTCTCTATTGAGACTATGCATGTTTTGAGATATGAAACTATGAACTATTATGAGCTTTTGAGATGGATTTCAAGGTACCCTACATGACAGTTTTACTACATGTTGGTGGATTGTGTTGGATTGTGTTTATGTACTTTGTACACTCTTGAATTGCATGATTTTGAACAAGTATCATAAACCCACCATGTGTTTGATAAAATATCAAGTCATGAATTTTCAAGTTGTTGATGATCTATTATATGATTTACAAGTTAACTGACTTCATGATTATTAAGGGATTTCATGCATGTCTTGAATTCATGAAATGTATCTATGATTTTTCAAGTATCAAGTGTAGACCTATTTTAAGATTTTTACCTCTTCTAAGTCTTCATGTTAAATCAAGGGTTCATGTATGATTATGATCTACCCTCATGTTCACGTTACACTCACTAGTAGAGGGCAAATATGTTTATGAGCTACTTAAGTCATGTTCTTATCAACTATTCCTGTTATGATTAAAGTATGATTATTTCAAGTATTCCATGGAATTTGACTTAGCACCCGATTGAGGCTTAAGATGGGGGCTCGACTCAAGGCGTCCTTATATAAAGTCATAAGTCTCTAAACTATGTGCCACTATAGGATTATGATTATTACCCTTTCTATACTAGTGGATCCACCTAGTTTATGTTATCATGTTTGGTTTGCCATTGCAAGTGGAATATACTTCGCCGGGGGGTGTCATGTCCAATCACCTGAACCAAGAGGGTGTCGGGCCTCAGAGTCCAAGTTATAGCTGCTTGGCCTATGTCAGTTGAGGTCACTTAACACATATATATGGTAACATTATGCAAGTTGAATGATTTACAAACATGTTTTATTACAAGCATTGATCATGCATGTCATACTGAGGTTATATATATTCAGTGCTTATGATTGTGCATTTTGACTATATTTGCTTGTGTTTTTATTGAATTGCATCCCATATACATAGTGCATTCAAATATACTAATGCATACACTAGGCCTTCATGATATTACCATGTAGGGACCAAAGATCCTTTTGATAATCCTCCACGTGGCTAGTTCGGTACTTCAGAGATAAGCATTGGTGAGTCCTCAAGACTAAGGACACTATTTATATTACTTTTGCTACTTTGAGACTTCATTATGTTGAACACTTGTTATTATGAGGGTGAGAGCGGAAAGTGTCTTGGCCTCTACTTTTTTTCAAATTAGAGGGTGTTGTTGGATATTATGATGTATTTATGGTATAAGCTTGACTCTTGTATGCCTTAATGATTATAAAAGATTTGCCTTAGTACTGCTTCCTTTTTTATTTAAATTACTTCTTGTTCTTTATTTTTTGCTTCCCCGCCAAGGATATGTGAATGATATGCTAAGAGGCTTTTTTGGGGCCCTTTTGGGTTCCTATTCGTCATGTCACGTCTAGGCCCTAGGCTTAAGTCGTGACAAGCTTGGTATCAGAGCACTAAATTATTAATGGTTCTCAGAAATCCAATACACCACGTTGATTAGAGTCTTATTCACAGTTGTAAAATGCGCCACAACTATGAATGAGAGGCTATGAGGCATTTTAGAAAATATTTCACTACTTCATTGTCTATATCATGGTTTAGATGTAAGTATAAGGTTTTTCCCCTGCTAAATTCTTTTTCCTCTTCTAGATTATGTCGATTCCAAGAGGGAGACTAAGAAGAGCCAGCACCTAAGAGCAATCGGCCCCTCCCACTCCTCAGTCTCCTCAAGATGGAGGGGTAGCCCAAGATGAGTTCTGAGATGCTATTACAATGTTGACCCAAGCTATGACCAAAGAATTAAACCGAGGGTCCCAAGCTCCTCATGCTCCTACACCGCCCTCGAGGGTGAGCAATTTCACAAGAATTAATCCACTAGAGTTCCATGGGTCCAAGGCAGAAAAGGATCCCCAAGAGTTCATCGATGAGGTGTATAAGGTGCTATCTATCATGGGGTTCAATTTGGAGGAAAAGGCGGAGTTGACAACCTACCAACTAAAAGGGGTAGCTCAAATTTAGTTTACTCAATGGAAGTTGGAAAAGGGGAATGATAATGATATCCCTTGGGAAGAGTTCAAAGCCTCATTCCTCAATCAATTCTTTCCTATCAATCTAAGAGAAGCTAAGATGATGGAGTTTATGAATCTTAAGTAGGGTTCTATAAGTGTGAGGGAGTATGCCCTCAAGTTCAACAAACTCTCCCATTATGCTCCACAATTGGTTGTCGAACCTAGATCAAGGATGAATAAATTTATGTCGGGGTATCTAACTTGGTTAACGAAGAGTGTCATACCACCATGCTATTGAGTGATATGGATTTGTCTCGGCTCATGACTTATGCCAAGCAACTAGAGGGGGAGAAGCTTAGAAAGAGAAGAAGTGGTGAGCCCAAGAGGGCTCAATTTAAAAGTGGTTTCCAAGGTTCTAAGGGTGGACGATTTCCTTAAGGCCATAAGTTCCAAGGCCAAGGGTCTTCCAATACTTCTAATAAGAGATTTGCTAATGATAACCCAAGATTCCTAGGTGGTGATGGTGGGATGACCCACCCTAAGTGCCAAAAATGTGGAAGAAACCATAGTGGCTCATGTTTGAATAGTTATAAAGCTTGATTTGGTTGTGGTGAGGTGGGTCACAGGGTTATTGATTGTCCTCATGCTCAAAACAAAGGTAGAGATAGTCGTCCTCAAGGCCAAGGTGCTAATGCAGGTCCAAGGGAAAAGGGAACCAATAAGGGGGTGCTCTAAGGCAAAATAGGTTCTATGCTCTCCAAGTATGGCAAGGAGTTGATAAGGTGCTAGATGTTGTTACCGATATGTTAAAGATTTTTTATTATGATGTGTAAACATTGATAAATCTGGGTTCCACTCTTTCTTTCATTATTCCTTTTATTGCTAAAAATCTTCATGTGCATCATAAGTTTGTATGTGAACCTTTTAAGGTATCAAACCCCATTGGTGAGTCCTTTGTTGGTAAAAGAGTTTATAGAAATTGCCCCATTTGAAACGATCCCGAAAAGAGTCCAAAAATGTGCCTTAGATTACCCAGAATTTTAAATGCAATATATCTCAAAATTCATGCATGATATCTAAAATCAGACTTCATATTCTGATTTAAAGAATCAAAATTAGGGGTAAAAGGGTCTAACCCCAATTTTAGAGCAATTGAATCATAATTTCAAATTTTCAAAATTTTAATTTCCAAAGATAATCTACGGCAGCACCGTGATGCTTAGCTATTGCGGACATGTGTTAATTTGACTCCGCGATAAGTTCGCATCGCGGTCCTATGTATTTTGTTGTCAGTGATTTCTGTCTCGGTCCAAGGCTTTTGGGTCTTGGGCCTAAGTGTTCCTAAATGTGTTTTTGCCCATACTTAGCTTTATTTTACCCTCATATCATGTAAACATTCTCCAATACTCATTCAAACACTTAGTCACATTTTCACTCCTAAATTCAAGTCCGAAACCCTCATCCTAACCTAAGGTTCTCCTTCAAGGTTCTTTTTCAAGCTTCAAGTCTCCTTCTCCAATCTTCACCAAGTTCATCTCCAAGCTAAGCTATGTAGGTTTGAACCATAGGGTTCTTCCACCCATGGTGCCCTAATCTCCTTTTTTTTACTCAATTTGCATGATTTAAAGTTGATTTTACATGTAGGTCTTGTATATTAAGAAATTTACTGCACAGTGATTTGGGTTCATAAAAATATAGTTGTTTTAGCATGTTTTGAGCTCTAAATCTTGGGTCTAATATTGGATTTGATGAGGGTTTTAATGTGAATGTCTTGGGGGTATTGCAAGGTGTTGATTGATGATTTTAAAACAGATTTTCTTGCATGATTTTATCTCTAAATTGCATGATTTTTTACCTCTATTTCACATACCCCAAGTGTTTGATAAAATGTCTGGCTAGCATTTCTTGTAGAATTGAAAGTCCGAAGCATGACATATGATATGAATGACTATATGATGATGAAATGATCTTATGTATATTGTAAATTCTATATAAAGTGTTGCATTAGACTATGCCCAATCCAGGGGGACTAAGGACCCGAATAACCGAGGTGGGGTTTGTACGTATCAAAACATGTGATGGGTTTGTACTTCGCCACCATGGTGATAAGGTGTGATCATCATCAACCATGTGAGGCATTTGTACCATACTACTAGGGTGATGGGGTGAGATCATCATCAACCGGCTAAGGGGTTTATACTTTGGAATTCTAGTTGGTCTATTCTTCACAAATTATATCCTATATGAGCATGAGTTACTTAAGCATGATTTACTTAAGCATTGATCATACATTCCATATTGTTATATTATGCCTATTGCTTAACATTATGTATTTCAATTATGGTACCTATCTATTCTTGCATTGCATTATCTATTTCGATTATGGTGTCTATCTATTATTGCATTTCATCCTACATACTTAGTACATTCAAATGTACTAACACATACTCTATACCTACATGATGTCACCATGTAGGAACTAGATCCAAAGTTAATCCCCCTCCTCCTTCACGTTGCAAGTTCGACACTACTCAAGCTATTTGGTGAGTCCTTCATTTCGAGGCTCTTAGTCTATGTTTCTCCTATTGTGTATTGAGACATTCTTATTTATTGTCCATTTGACTATGAGGGTAAGCCTAATTACTATGTCTTGGCCTCTGCTCTTTTCTATATATTTAGAAGTGTTTGTTGAACATGATATGTATCTATGTTAAGAGCCTTGACTCTATTGGTCTTGATGTCTATGATATGAGCTTGTCTCTTGCCTTTTGCCTCTTGCTTATGATATTGTGCAAGCTTTTCCCTTATCCCTGGTTTCCCCATTCATTTATCTTTGATTCTTGATTTATTTCTTTCGCGACCAAAGATGTGTAATGATGTTTTACAAGGCTTGCTTGGGGTCAGTTCGGGTTTCCCCTTGCGTTGCATCATTTCTAGGCCCTAGGCTAGGATCGTGATATTGTCCATATTGCATAAAGTCTTGCCTTGTGATTTTGTTGAATTAGATATGGTGGATTTTGATATCATTGTTGGGATAGATTGGTCATACACATATTATGTGTCCATTAGTTGTAGAACACGTAGAGTCAAATTTTAATTCCCTAATGAGCCCATTCTTGAGTGGAAAAGTCGTAATGTGGTGGTCAAGGGTAGGTTCATCTCTTTTCTAAAAGCCCAAAAGTTGATTTCTAAGGGTTACATTTATTATCCTGTGAGGGTTAGGGATGTGGAGTCTAAAGTCCTTCCTATTGAGTTGATTCTTGTGGTTAATGAGTTTCTTAATGACTTTCCTGATGAGCTTCCCGATGTTCCTCCCAAAAGGAAAATAGACTTTGGTATAGATCTCCTTCCTGATATAAAACCCATTTCCATTGCCCTTTACTGTATGGCCCTGATGGAATTCAAGGAGTTGAAAGATAAATTGAGGGATTTGTTGGAAAAAGGATTTTATAATGCCTAGCAAGTCACCTTGGGGTGTACCCCTGTTTTCTATGAAGAAAAATGATGGTTTCCTTAGAATGTGCATTGATTACCGGTAACTTAATAGGGTTGCCATAAACAACAAGTATCCTCTACCAAGGATTGATGACTTTTTTGATCACTTTAAGGAGCTAGTCACTTTTCTAAGATTAATCTTTGGTCCGGATAACAAGTGAAGGTAAAGGAGTGTGATATTTCCAAGATGGCTTTTTGGACTAAGTATGGATATTTCAAATTTGTGGTTATGTCTTTTGGGTTGACTGATGCACCGACTATATTTATGGATCTCATAAATAGGGTATTTAAATCCTACATTGATATGTTTGTGGTTTTCTTTGTTGATGATATATTGATTTATTCTTGGAGTGAGGAAGAGTATGTGAATCACTTGAGGGTGGTGTTGTAAATCTTGAGGGATGAGAGGTTGTTTGCTAAATATGAAAAGTGTGAATTTTGGTTGAAAGAAGTTGCTCTTCTAGGGCATGTGGTGTCGAGTGATGGTACTAAATTTGACCATAAGAAGATGGATCTAATAAGAAATTAGCCTAGACCCTTTACTCTGTCGGATATTATTAGTTTCTTGGGTTTGGCAGGTTATTATCGGAGGTTTGTGAATGGGTTCTCTTCTGTTGCTTCCCCATTACTAAGTTGACACAAAAGAAGGTAAAATTCATGTGGATTGATAAATATGAAAAGAGTTTCCAAACTTTAAAGGATAAGCTTGTCTTGGCTCCTATCTTGGCTCTACCAAAAGGGTTAGAAGGATTTGTGATTTATTGTGATGCCTCAAGAATTGGTTTGGGGTGTGCTTTGATGCAAAATGGTAAGGTGATAGCGTATTCATCTAGGAAACATAAGGTGCATGAGAAATATTATCCTACTCATGATCTTGAATTGGCAGCCGTGGTGTTTGCTTTGAAAATTTGGCATAATTATTTGTATGGGGTTCATATTAATGTGTTTACTGACCACAAGAGTATCCCATATGTGTTCACCCAAAAAGATTTTATCTTGAGACAAAGAAGGTGGTTACAGATCCTTAAAGATTATGATATAAGTGTGCACTATCATCCTGGCAAAGCTAATCTGGTGGCCAATGCTCTAAGTAGAGTTTCCATGGATAGTTTAGCTCATATTGATGATGGTGGCAAAGAGGTGGCTAGGGAAGTTCATCTTGGCTAGATTGGGGGTTAGGTTGAATGAAATTGTAAATGGTAGTGTAGTAGTTGTTGATAGTTCTAAACCCTCTTTGATTGAGGAGGTAAATTCAAAACAAGATTTTGACACCATCTTGCTAAAGTTGAAGGGCTTGGTGAAGGATGGCAGAGTGGGGGTTTTCTCTTAAGGGGGAGATGGTGCCCTTAGGTACCAAGGTAGGTTGTGTGTGCCTAATGTTGATGACCTGAGAGAGTTGATTTTGAAGGAGGCCCATAATTCATCTTATTATATCCACCCCGGTTCCACAAAAATGTATAGGGACTTGAAGGAGGTATATTAGTGAGGTGGTATGAAGAGAGATATTACCAAGTTTGTTGCCGGTTGTCACAATTATCAAGAAGTGAAAGCTGAACATCAAAGGTTGGGTGGCCTAGCCTAAGACATAGAGATTCCTACATGGAAGTGGGAAGAGATCAACATGGATTTAGGTTGCCAAAGACTAGAAAGCACTTTAGTTCTATTTGGGTTGTTGTTGATAGGATGAAAACGTTGTCTCACTTTCAACCGGTTAAGACAACTTATAGTGCCGAAGATTGTGCCAAGTTATATATTCATAAGTTGGTTAGATTGCATGGGGTGTCCTTGTCGATCATTTTGGATCGTGGTGGTCAATTCACCTCTCTTTTTTGGAGATCTTTCCAAAGGGGTCTTGGTACCAAATTCAAGCTTAGCACGGGTTTTCACCCTCAAATGGATGGTCAAGCCGAAAGAACTATACTAACTCTTGAGGATATACTTATAGCTTGTGTTTTGGAGTTTAAGGGCAGTTGGAATAAACACCTTCCACTTATTGAGTTTGCTTACAATAATAGCTACCACTCGAGCATTGGCATGGCTCCCTTTAAGGCTTTATATGGTAGGCATTATAGGTCCCCTATTGGGTGTTTTAATGTGGAGGAGAT